>JAVCKV010510714.1:0-11486 GCA_032274145.1 Herpochondria borealis | reverse complement strand
GTCGTGACCTATCCAGTGCGAATAACGATTTGCGTCGAAGCCGAGACTGTTCAGGGGGAGGAAGTGCCTCTGACTTCTACCTGCGACAAAACGAGGCGCGTCAGCTTTCGACGGGCTCCTCCCAGTGGTCAGATCCTCCACAGATAGCAAGCCTCATCGATCTGAGTGAGAGTTCTTCGAGCTCTCAAGACGAGAAAACGTCGTCCAAGGACAGTGATCCCAGTGGTCTCGATTTTGGCTATGAATGTGAGGAGCAACTCCAGCTCAAGAACAATCGACGAATCAGTGATGGTCTTGACGGTCTTCAATTAAACAAAAAACGAGAGAGTCTAGATCCTGAAGTCCAAGGAAATCTTCGTGATCGTCGAAGCGAGCTTCTCAATCGGCGAGAAAACAGGCGCCACTCGACTCCCTATCACACGCAGAGTTACAGCAGTTCACAATTGACAGGTGCTGACCATAGCATTGAGCTCCGTAGCAGTCGTGAAAGGCTGGAGAAGCATCAGCATCCATTGGTTAGCAGTAGCAAGTCCTCAAGAAGGTCACTGGGTGACATTCTTCGGAAGAAGGGTAGAGAATCCGATGACCTCCGTGGCGAAGACGAGCGCAATGTGCTTGCTTCCCTTCATCCAATGGCTTCTAGGAGCAAGAGTCGGAAATCAACCGGTGGCCTTCATGAACTCCATGCAAAGGCAGGTCTAGAAAGTGAAAGTGAGAGGGATGATGGTGAAGAGCTGTCCAGTCGTTTCACGAGGAGCAGTTCTAGTAGGGGATCAGCCGATAAGAACCTTCGCGACATTCTCTCGCGAGGACTGCAACAAAGTGCCGCTCAGAGAGGGCGACCAAGGGCACAAGCCGACCCATCTGGGGATGTGGAAGGGGGAGTCATGAAACGCATGTCACGAGAGCCATCTGAGGTGGGGGTAGGGGAGAAAATGAGCTATGGATCCATCAGAAGGAGTTCTCGGGAGCCTTCGGAATCGAGTTTTGGAGGGAGATACCAATCAAATGTTGGTCTTCAATCTCTGTTGAAGAAGGGGGTAGACAGTAGCAACCGGGAGCGCGAAAAGGCACTCCGTGCGAGCCGCTCGAGAGAGTATGCAGACCCATCGGGGAATATTGAGACTGTATTGACGAAACGCATTTCCAGCGACTCATCAGCACAGGAATCGTCAGCTGGGGGTGATGAGAAATCCTTGGCTGCGGAGGGAAGCCAACATTCGAGAAAACGTAGGGTTTCGGAGGAGGAAGACTACGATTATGGCGTTAAAAGAATGCGAGCGCCTGCAGTTGATCCCGATGGTGAGAGCAGTGTCCATCCAAGTCAAGCAGCTGAGCCTATAGGTGCAAAGCTCTTGCGGTCGGCGAACGGATTGGTATCAGCAAGTTCGTCACGAAGCTTGTTTGCAGCACGAGGCAACAAAAGCAAACAGAATGGTGCAAAATCTCCCAAGCGACAGTCATCTGTCAAAACCAAGATTCGATGGTCACTCGGAGGCCATCAGGAGCAATCTACAAGAAGGAATCAAGAGTGCGAAGCGACCTCTGCAACCAGCTCCACGCTTGCGATTGATGAGCAGAGAGACCTTCGTCAGTCAAAGCAGCAACAAGTGAATGCGATCGAGTCCCCTGAATCGCCGCATACCGTTCCCAATGACGAGGATCTTCTTGATATTCTCGATTGTTCTGATGAAACACCAAAGTCTGCAAAGATGCATGTGCACCGTCATTCCGAATTTGAGATGCATCCTCAGTGTGACAATGAAGTTGAGAACCAGACGATGGGAAGCGGCTTACGAGACAACAGATTCCCTCAATCTCCAGCGAAAAGGACTCGAGAACAAAAGGAGAAAACAACCGGTGATGCTAGCATAGAGGACGCACAGTCTCCTCGGGGAAACAAGCAACGAAAAATCTCGGGAGGTAGCATGAAAAGCAATCATGACACCGACGCTTCGAACAATTATGATCACACGGCGACCAACCATCCTCTATGTACGAGCCACTCCACCGCCTGTCAATCGATTGCTGATGTGCAACGAGATGCTATGTCCGAGAACAACCGAGGCTCAAAGAAGACTGGAAATCATAGTGGTGACATCCGAGAGGCTTCTCATGGGAAAGTCAGCGAAACGAGAGGCACAAATAGCCTGAAAGCTAACGGAGCCAGTCAGTTCAAATCCCCTTCCACAGAGAGAGGAGTAGAGTGTGTTTTGATTGCGAGGAGCGACAGTGTGGGCACCACCAGCGAGAAGAATACAGCAGGCGCTGTCCTCTTGCTAAACGCTGCGGCCGAAAAGGCCGCTCCCGCTCCTACAAGCAGTGATGAGTGGGATGCCCGCAATATATTCTCCCCTAACGTTCTTCGTCCTCCAGCAGGACACAAAGTGACTGGAGTCATCACCAATGGATACCTTGTGTGGTGCAGCTATGGCGATGAGCATGCCAGCGACCGTCCCTCCAAACGCTTTGACACAATTTATGAGACATTGGAAGAAGCGAATGGTCGCGCCAGGTATCTGTTTTTCTGGAAGAATCCCATGGAGATGGAGCCGTCGCTATTTACTAAAACGTGTCGTGACATTCGAGAAGCAGAAAGAAGGAGCTGCAAAGCATACACTTGCCTTGACAAATACAGGGGAAAGACCTGGAAGACAACAGTCGTGCCAATTGATGTTTTTGAATGGTTGGACAATGCTTCAACAAAGCGACACTCGTACGACAATGAGGAGCCGAAGCGAGAAACAAAGCGAGAAGCGACGCGAAACTCTAAGCCGTCAAAAAGTTCAAAAATCAGGTTATCAACGATCTCTCCTGGTGGGACGCTGAAAAGGCAGGTCAAAAAGCCATCAGTCGTGGATGACACCCGATCTCCTCCGAAACCTGCTAGGAAGCCGTCGTCGAAGGGCGCCACCCCAGCGGCAAGTGCAGCTTCGGCAACTGCTAGGAAGCGGTCCACAAAACTCGTCATCCCAGCGGCGTTTGCAACTCCGCCAATTGAGTCGAAGACGAAATCTGCAGCAAATCGTGAATCGGTGCCAAAAACACCATCCTTCACGAAGCCGGCAGCAAAAGCGAATCGTGAATCGGCGCCAACACCATCTCCCATGAAGCCGACAGCAAAAGCGAATCGTGAATCGGCGCCAACACCGTCTCCCATGAAGCCGACAGCAAAAGCGAATCGCGAATCGGCGCCAAAAACACCATCTCCCATGAAGCAGGCAGCAAAAGTCGACTCCGAGATTCGCCGTAAAAAGAGGGAACTCGAAAGCAAGTTTTCGAAGGCCCGTCGTCTCGGTTCCACTTTCAGAAGATAATTCGTAGACACTCTTCAATGGGTCTACGTAATTAGTCCATATTCTGTCGCAAGCTAGTTACAATGATCAGATTACTCCCACCTGTTACCAGGTGGTCGGTGGTAGTACTACACAGTTCTCGTCACCACGCTTGTAGAATCCTGACAATTAAGCCTCGGGACACCTCCGAGGTCACAACGACAACTTCTTGGCATCAATCAGGTTAAGGCATCTTTGAGTCAGTCTGTCGTTGCTGTCTATTTTAATGCTCTCGGAGATTATATATTGGTTCGAAGCTAGAACATAGACTGCCTGAGATGAGAAACTCTTCTGACGCGACTGGATGGCGTAAGTGGGGCAGCCACTTGATTACTTCCATCGACCAAGCGGCCATTGTCCGTCCCGGACTTATTCCTCCACTATGGTACTTGCAGTCTACAGAATAGAAAGCTACTACTCCAGCAGAATTTTAAGAATTAAATTGTATTCATTCATAGTTCTCGGAGTAGTAGATATCTCTTGGCCTATTCAGTCGTTGATGATTTCCATCGAAGATCGCACACTAGTGAGACGTGATCGCTAGGCAGGACTTCGCTCGGCATTCCCACATTTCTCGTCAGCACTTCTTGTGATGGCATTTCCGCCCAGGCCACGGGATCAAAGCAACTTTGCGATACGAGTACATAGTCCAACGTAGCGGCAAAGCGGTCAATGTAGTGTGTATAGTCGGGTAAGTCTGGGTACCCAGAGCATAGGTGCGGGAACGAATCCGGTAGTCTTATGGTAGGTGGGCTCGCGGCATCATCCGGGATTTCGGCAGGATCAATGTAACCACGTTCCCACGAGAAGGTGTGCAAGTGTTTCCAAGTTGTCCCTTGATCTGTCATCCCAGCTGACGGTACGACTTCTCGATCAAAGAAGAGCCTCGCCGCTCCAGATTTCGGAGAAGAGTTGAGGTCTCCGCAAAAGATAATCGGAGATTGACGTTGCCGCTCAACATCCATTTGTCGGAGGCATCCAAAGAGCTGAAGCAGCCGAACGTGGCTTGCCATTGGATGAAAGAAGAGATGAGTATTTCCCACAATCACTGTCTCACGAGAGCCACCTCGGCGAGTCAAAGAAACGGTTTGCAACATGTGGCCGAGCTTTTCTCGGAGCATGGAGTTCAAGTCAGAGTGATGCGTCAGGAGGTCGAACACATCTTTCATCGATGTCCAATCACCAACTGACGGTACTTCGTCAAACAAATCACGGATTGCATGACTCTTCATCTCACCCTCCGCAACTTTCTCGAACACTTCGAGAGACCAGAACATTGCTCCGCCCTCTCGCGTGGTGGGTTTAGTAGAAAAGAAACCCTGATAGCCATGATACTCCAGAACTGGCTTCAGCAAGCCATGGAAGGCGAAATAATCCACTTCTTGTAGGCAAATCACATCTGCTTGATACGCCAAGATTTCATGCAGCACAAGAGGCAAACGTCGTTCCTTGACGAGGATTGACGAGTCACAGTAGGGGTAGACCGATGTCTGCGCCAAGTTTGAGAATGCGTTCAGGTCCGCCAAAATATTGTACGAAAGCACTCGAAGATTCTCACGATGCGCCCGTGGCTTGCAAAAGGTGGGTCGCAGCTCGAGAATGTCGTTGCCAGGACGCTTCTCCACGACATGCTTGAATCGAAAAGCTTCCTCATAACAATCAGCACAGTCTGCTCGCCATAGTTTAACAACCACAGCGAGAGATTTGCCAATATTTGAAGCGCATGGTGTGTACGAGAAACAGTCTGCCTGAACTAGTTCATCACCAACGTACCAATCAACAACATCCTTGGAACTGAAGAGTGCAGCAACTTGAAGCACCAAAGGTATCCCGACAAAAAGACGAGAACCAAACTTTTCGAACGTCTTGATGGAAACTAGTGTGGGTGGGCAACATTCTACTGCCAGATGAAGTTCGATGTTCTCGATTTTCAACTGGATAGAGAGCCCCCCTTGTAGCAACATGGCGTCCGGCCAGAGTTGCTGATGAGTTTGATCTCCAATTTCAATGGTACTGCCGTTTGATCCCAACAATGAGAAACTGCAGTCAGGTTTCTTTTTGGCCTCTTTTTGCTTCTGTAGCAGCTTTTTGGATAGAGACAACCCCATTCGCTTAAGAGCTGTCTCGACTGTCTCCGATGCTGATCTGTTCATGTGAATATGCACTGCATTGACTGAATCTGATTCCGAGACAAATACATCCAACGCAACACTTGTACATTCTTTCAACTTGAAATCCTTGATCAACACAGGGTCGAAAGCAGGTTTGCGTGCTGTTGTGTGTGGAGTACCATCGTTTCTGTCAATTGGAGTCGTTGCGGCTGGTGACACAACCGATGGTACTAGGCGTTGCTTGGCTTTTTCATAATCACCGCTCACATCATTGGGAAGCAGTCTCACGACAACTTTACCCGAAGCGTACCTTGACATTTAAACGTGAAGGCGGTCTACATGAAATGAGACCCGTGGTGAGATTGACCGGGAACGGGCAGGAATGGGTCGACGATGATGCACAGAAGCCCATCGAAGCCTAGAATGTTTAACTAAGACAGACTCGCTATTTCAATCGTGGTTTGGAATGCTCGAACAGCACGACTATGTTAGCGAGGGAAGGGTTGCTTGCTGGAAGAAAGTGAGAATTACTCGCCAGCAACACAGTTACCGATTACTCGGTTACTTGTTGCTGGCTGTGCGTAAGTCCGATCTTAGTGTGTGCCCAGCCCGTACCCCTTAAACCTGACGGTAGATGTGGTCATTTAGAATGTCGCAAAACAAGACACTAATACATACCTTTTTCTACAGTCTCGTCTATTCTAATTTAGATGTCTAAACCGACCCCCTCCGAAAGATAGGAATTACATAGGAGGAATTCAGAAAAGTCTCAATTACACCATCATATTCCTAATTCTTTTTCCAATTCTACTTAGAAAACTAAGAATTCTTCCAAGAAAACTTGGAGTTTCAAACAGGTCCTGTGCACGAGCTCACAAACCAGTCAAATTCCCATTTGGATTCCATACCTAAATGGAGTGAGGTCACGGTGTTTAAGTACATTTTGAATTGATATTATCATACATGAAGGCAATATTACTAGTTCTTTTGATATAAATATCCCATCCATGACTAGCAAGTATCGCCAATCGCAGCCACGATCCAATTGGAGCAGAAATAGCACAGTGTCCTCTGCATCCAACAATAATTCACAGGACACCCTGTGACCATCCACTGACAAGCACACAATACAGTGCATTCCCTCCCGTTCCGGGGCCGCTTCGAGATTGGATTTTGTTGATGAGGTGTGCGGTATTGGGTTGATGACAGATGTGGTCCTTCCGAATTTCTCATTGAATTTGTCGCGTCTGGAATTCGTTTCAGACACGAAGAATAAGGAATAATCATTCGTACACGACACTATCTGCTACTTAGTGAGTTAGGTGGACATCGCGTATCCAGAGGCGGTTCCTCTAGTCTAATAGTGTAGATGACTTACCCTGGCGAGAACCTTGAGCATTCCGGACTACTTTCCCCGCCCTAGGCGACGGACGCTGTTTCTTCTGATACCCATACGTGTGCTGCTGGGCATCGATTGTTGTGCACAGCGTAAAGCACCGCAATGAGGTAGTGTTGCCAATATGAGTCCCCTACCTGGTGAGCTCGTCCTACTAGGAATGATCATGCATTTGATTTCATAAAAAGTTACATGGTGCGCAGGTACAAGGGACACGGAAGCGAATATAGGATGAGCAGGGAGCATATTGTGCAGCAGCGGCGTAAAAACGGGGTTGAAGGCTCCGGAGCACCTTGTATCGAATTCAGGGAGCATCACAGATGCATCTTTTGACAGCCTTGAGACGAGTCAAATTATTCTCCTTACGCAATCGGATGAATTTTGGGCGAACGTAGACGAAGAAATTGAAGAGACCTTGAAGAGGGTAAAAAATCTGCACCCCAAAGGCGAGGAAGGCTCGCACCTCCGCCCTCACCTGCAACTCGGATCCCAGCCAAGGCAGCCACATCCATACTGCGATGAAAAACGCAAAGACAACGTAGTACATGCTCTGTACAAGAGCGGCCCTGGATTTCTTAGTGTTCGGACCTCCTCCTGTGGAAGTAATGGAACCACTTCGTTGAGCGCGCGAGAACTGCATAGTGATCGAAGTTCTTTTTGAGGCGACGAAAGATCTACTTCCCTCGGTCGCGGATGCGAGTGACAACCCACGCGAGCTTCCGTCATTTGATGCTGCTGCTGAACCAACAGAACCGACAGATCCCATGTCGGAGATGCTGGGGCGATGGCGATAGCGATCATTTTTGCGCTCTTGCTGCCTAATTGCAACATAGATCATCGTATTGCTCACCAGTACAATAAAGAACGCTAGAAAGAGCCAGCCGTAGGCAAACAACCACGGGTAAATGGAGATGAGCTCTTTGACCTTGTAGCCCCTTTTGCATTCCAAGTCTGGAATCCACGCGCAATACTTAGGGGCTCCATTAATCCAGCAACCCAACTCGGGCAGTGCAATCGGATTGAATATCTGCAAGGCTAGACCAGCAGTTGAGGTTGCCAGACCAAGGAGCCAAGGAAAACCATGTAGGAAGACTTCGTAGCGCTTAGTCATATCGGCATCGCTAATATTGAACCGTATCTTGAGGAGGAAATATAGCGAGAGGCTCGCCATATAGATAGGAGGAATCACTCCCCACTGGGCAAAGAAACCAGCTGCTGAGCAGGTCGCAGTTGTCCCATGCGCTCCAATGGCGCCAGATTCGGGTGTCACGGGGAGGGTACCGAGGGCCTTCCAGAAGGAGAACATTATATCCATAATGCTCATGCCCAAGAGAAGTCGATGGTATGTAGTAGTAGTTTCTTTCTTTCGCTTTAGGACCTTTCGAACAATCAGTGCAGATCCAAAAATGGAGAGACTTCCAGTCGCAGTGGACACATACGCCAGAGCGGTTCTCTGAGTTACAGTCAACTCTCTACTCATCACAACGAAAGAGATATGGAATGCGAGCGACCTTGGGATAACGTGTAATAAGGAAGTGCTGTTGAAAAGTTCAATTGGCAACATTCCATCGCGGCACAATCGCCTTCGTTCAATCTGGCCAATCTGTCCCATCTGTCCCAAGGAATACAGTAGCTAGATACATGTATTTATGGAAGTTGGGTCCCGCGTTACTGCATTCCCAACAATGTACTGTATTGTGTGCCTGTCAGTGGATGGTGATAGTCCTGTGAATTATTGTTGGATGCAGAGCACGCTGTGAGTTTCCACTCAATTGGATTGTATGGAAGGGATATGTACACACTACCAAATAACACGACATACGTGTTAATCAATATAAAATTCTATTTGAACACCATGACCTAGCCCCCTTTTTAAAAAAGCTTGGGCGCATTAACGCATCCATCGAAAGAGTTGCTGTTTGGGCTCGCGTGCTCGTGCACTGTCCTCTTTTCAGCATTGACATCATCAGGGCATACATTTGCCCTATGTCCGCGCTTCTTGCACTTGAAGCGCAATCCTTTCTTCATCATCTCTCTTGTCGTCATCTTAGCAAAGCCCAGCTCTTCAGCCACACCATTCTCGTCCTGCTTGTATTACCTGGTAAGCTTCTTAATAATCGTCTTGTACAAGGGTTGTTTGGTGTATGTACTCAACACCTGTAGTGCTTCTTCCATTGTCTCTGGATACTTGTCATGTCCCAAGATATCATCACTTCCCAGATCTCTCAGGGGAGGAGCAAATCCTTTGTGTGCACCTTTAGTAGTAGGCAAGCAAAGACCTTTTGTTGTGCTTGTTCTTTCATCTTCTCTTTTGTCATGTATCTGCAGCCTTTGCATATTTGGGATCCATCTCAGCTAAAGCTAGTAGTTGCATTTTCCTGCATGTGTGCTCCATGTTCTCCACCAAATCTTTTGAACCTCTTGTAGTAGGCCATGCTATCTTCATCCTTGGTCTGCCTTACCATGACCAGTTGTTTCCTGGCCTTCACTGCTTGTTGTGGTAGATACTTCTTCTCACTTGCATTCTGGGTTACTGTCTTGATCTTCACCAGCAAGGCTATCACATCTCTATCTATCTCTGCCTTGGTGCAATCTTGAAGACCACCAATCTTGTTCTTCACAGGTTCGTCACATTGGTTCATAATACCAATGTAAACACCTTACCCTTCTGATCATTGTATCAGTCTCTCTTCTTCAACTTCATATTGTATTCTTTCCCCATTTCAACTCTTCTTGTTGAGTGGTAATGCTGGCTCTTTAGAGAGAGGACAGCTCACAGTTCACTAATGAATCAGAATGATTCCAAGCCTTGTAACAAGGCTCCACACAGCCAATAGAATGCCTAGTCAGAGGACTACAGTATATATCTACATGCAGCTACATACAGTGATCTGAATGTAGAAAAAGGCTGTAAAGGACAAACACGAATAGATCCCTATTTTCACTTGCCTGTTCAAAACCCAAAATTATTGTTGGCATGCGAACACAAAGGCGTTTTCATATTATTTCCGTGTTCTATTCTACCAAAATTACCGTGCGCAAAACATGAAAATCACGAAACAGAGCTGGCAACTTTTGGGTGAAGAATCAACAAAAAGTAGAAAGAAATTGTGCTGTTGACTACTTCAGAGTGTACTGTATGTCTAATGACGACTGCGAGGCGTCTCGCACTATAAACGCGGCGGCTTGTTGAGAAGCTCGTTCGCAAACGCGCACGTCTTCCCATGATATACCTCTGCGGAAAACCATTCCAAAAAGACACCATCGTCAGTGATGGTAGGTGTGGTTGCTCTAGCTAGCTCGACAGGCTAGTAATGACCACCGTAGCAAGGTGTACAGAGTACCACGCCGCTGCTATGCGACCCGCGCGATACGTGCAATCCCAGGCGAGAGTTGCCCCCACTCCTCTTACGCGACTGCTGCATGAATCTGGACGGAAGCGGGGTTCTCTTAGATGACATCTACTAACGTAAAGTATCTGTTGGACAACGAAGTCCACTCTTTGTCGCCGCCATCCTAGTGCAATTTGTGAAGCTTAAGCCGAGTTTCCTCACTGTCGCTGGCTAGAAATACTGCTCCGATGGGCGAATTGCGAGGACCAACCTGGACAGCACCTAGGTGGGGGCTCACTTCTCGTCTACGAGGAATCGGGTCATTTGGGCCTATTAGCCACTCGTACTTGTCTGTGCTGGGGTTAAAACCAGCCCTTGTTGCCGTCAATGTCCTTGATGCGGGTTTTGTCACGTCTATTTCAAATGCTTGGAGTATGCAGTCGGGTTTTATCTCTTCCCTATCAAACAATTACCACGTCAATGTCTGATCCTCCCACATACAAGCCATCGCACCGATGCGGTAACTGCAACGACTAGAGCTCGGAGTTCATAACATGGGCAGCATCGGCGCATCGACATAATCGTGGCCCTTGTTGCTCAGGGTAAAAGTCTTGATCCACCCCCACGTTCAGAAGCAGGCACCAAAGCAGGACAAGAAATGGCGAGAAAGAACACCCGCTTTTTAAGAAGTGGCAGTATCTTCGTTAAATCGTCCTATGCCATGCAGATCCTTGATTAGCAAACTCAACTAACACATTCAAGAGGAACATCATATCTATTTGTCGCTTGCCATACGACTATTCTGCTGCTCTAGGATACACACCGTGAGCTTTGAGATTTCGTTGGTTCGTGCCCAACATCACAACCCTCCAACGATGCCTTCACCACGGTTGCGCCACACTACTAAACCTCTGTCCGCGACAACATCAAAATGTCAAGGATGACAAGATGGAGATATCACAGTCCTATTGATTGACGACTACTCTCATGGATACCGATGTGTAATGCTATAGTTTTCCCAAACCGTTGTACGTATGCAACGTTTCAAAGAATATCATCATTTCTATGCGTCGTCCAAAGGCGCCTTGTCTTCTCCTTAATTCAAATGGGGAGGAGCGGGAACGCTGTCAAGGTCAGATCCGTGGAATGGCTGAGGTCCGGCAGAGATGGAGTTGACGAAACCGCCAGGCGTTGGGCCTGGACCATCTCCAGCACCATCTTGTACTCCACCAGTGGGACGGGGTCCTTCTCCACCGATGGAGTTGTCGAAAGCGGTAGGTGTTGGCCCTGGAGCATCTCCAGCACCATCTTG
>JAVCKV010510605.1:0-11488 GCA_032274145.1 Herpochondria borealis | reverse complement strand
CCACTCGCAATCGCGTGCTCATTACCTTTGATTGGATCAAGAGTGCACTTTTTGGACGAGACATTACGAGATTGTAGACACAAAAGGCCGAGAGATGGACACATCCATACACACAGAGTATGCCGTTGCCCTTGGACACGGATAGACAGAAGCGCAGGACAACACAGACACCAGGGCAAGAGAAGAACGGGGTGCGACTTGACGAGGCCCTACCTAGACAACATTGTATGGCAAAGAACAGCTCGCGAAGCAAAGAGAGAACATCGGAGTGTGCCGTGAGTTCCACTACTAGACAGAATCCTTCAAGAGCAAATGCAGGAGAACAGGAATGATCCCAACCAGATGCATGAGAACTTTTGTAAAACAACGAACATACTCGAGCAATTCTAACTGGAACATAGAAACCAAAGCAATAGAGAGCAGTTTTTAAATACTTGCCAAGAATGAAGCACGCAACAACAAATCGATCTAGTCTAATAGTTTACATGTAATAGATCTGATCCTACAAGGGCATGGTCCATCGCATCCGACGCTGGGACTGTCTTGCCGACTACAGTGTACAGTATGAGCATCGCAACTATCAATAGCTTACACTTGGAAGAAGCAGATTCTCTTTGTACTCAAAACCCATTTTCGGATCTTATCCGCACGATCCAGAATAATCCAGATCGTTGATCGATCATGATGCGAATGAATCATGGCGCTGTTTCGAAGACATGCCGCTGCGTTTCTGCTGAGACGCCACAGCCCGATGGCGGGTCGTAGACCTCCTTTCTTATTTCCGGCTGTAATGAGTGCCAAGAGACCATCATACGACGTCTTGTACTGCGGACCAGAAGACTTTGGTTTCGAGAGGCGTTCTTCTTCAACTTTTGCCCGTTCGCCGTCGTCGTCCCTCTTCACAGTCAACAACAGCGGTGCGAACATCGTGTCCTCTGCTGAATTTTCCACGAACAGCAATGCTGGCTCGAGCAGTAGTAGTATACTTGGTGCTGCAGCCATGATTCCTCCGTGGCTTCAGAATTTCACGGTCATTGTTCTGGGTTTGGCCGCCGTAATAGGAGGCCTTCTGTACGTCAAGCAAGATTCGCTCTTGTACTATCCAGAACTTGATGGTATACCTCGAAGTCCTGGTGAGAATCCTCCGCGGTATCGCAGTCCCGATGAGTATCAGGTTCCTTTTGAAAGTCACATGCTTCCATGTGAAGATGGAGTCTCTATTCATGCATGGCTCATGTTACGACATCATGCACCTCAATCATCATCACTTCCCAACAAGAAGCGACCGACTATTATATTTTTCCACGGAAATGCAGGGAATATTGGCTTGAGACTGCCCAATGCGGTTCAAATGATGAATAAGTTGGATGCAAACGTGCTCTTGGTGGAATACAGAGGCTACGGAGACAGTGACGACGCTACTGTGAATGAGGCTGGATTGAAATTAGACGCTCAAGCTGCATTGGAATTCATTCGCACCTCTACTAATCAAGCAGTGGATCCCCACCAGATTTTCATCTTTGGAAGATCTCTGGGAGGAAGTGTAGCCCTTCATTTGGCACTGCACGCCGAACAACAGGAGATTCCTATAGCGGGCATCATGGTGGAGAATACCTTCTTGAGTATTTCAGCAATGGTTGACACGTTACTGCCATTCGTGGCTCCTTTCAAGTCTCTCATTTTGAGAATTGGGTGGAACTCGGAAGAAATTGTTCCACACGTGATGAGTCCAGTGTTGTACTTGGCTGGTGCGAAGGACGAACTGGTTCCCCATGCACAAATGTTAAAGTTGTATCAAAAGACAACTGCTAGTCGCTACTTGAGAATGCACGTCATAGACAATGGAACGCATAATGAATCATGGCTTCAGGGTGGAACAGAATATTGGACTCAGATGAAAGAATTCATGGAAGTGGCGGGTTCTTTCTCCCAACAACCTACCAATACTCCAGCATTGCCCACCATACCTTCCCCTGTCTCCAAACAAGACACACCGAAAACAGTTGGGAGGATACCAGGATCGTCACGAGGAAATGTGGAATCGTCCAGTATTCCTACAATGCCATCTCGATGGATGGGAATGATATCGGAGGCGTTGGGTCGGGGGAGGAAGTTCAAGCTGCTTCCATCAGGGGGTCCATGAACTATGCTGATGATTAACCTGCTGTAATTAAAAATCATTGGTGCTTCACAATGTTCACGGTAGCATGACGTTGCTATCCAACCACCAGCACCGTTGTTGTCGGCACCTTCGAGCCTGTTGCACCGTAGCAGGCTTGTCATCAAACCTCATGGCGAGTCAGAAGTTACCGATCCTTGGCGAAGCTTCCTGTTGGCTGCCGTCGGTTACCGCACGCCTTGGTGAAGATCCCTTTTGGCTGGCTGTTGTCTGACACAGCAGGGAGGCTGTCAGTGCAGTGTGTCGATGATACGTCGGGCAATCTAGCTCAGCATTTCGGAAATGGCACACGTGTGCAAAGGAGACCATCTAACATGGTGGCGCCTTGGTGTCGGGCGTCGTTGTCCCCACCACCCCTTGTGCATGGCTGAGCTGCGTATCGTGGTCTACTCGGAATTGACCTGCGAGCAGTTTGATGTAGAAGTTAGTTGGAGTGGGTGATTACTCTACACCAGTTTAGATCAACGTCTACATGTACTCTTTCGGGTTATCTACATGTACCGTATCATGTTGCTAGTACATGTACTCCGAGTACGTGGTACTGTACTTCAGTTCTACTGTACTACGGTCTTACTGTACTACAGTCCTACTGTATGCTGTCTCCGAGGTTTTCACACAAAATGCTATACACACAATGCACGCAATACAAAACATACACTTGGATAATGATTCCAACTCAGACATGTCCAAGTGAACTTCACATAGCTATGACTCTACTTAAGCCTACCTAATTCATCCAGGACTAAATGACATTTGGTGTTAAACAGGTTTCGTGTCGTACGACACAAGAAGTTCGTAATGGTCACGCAGACAATTCTCCGTCACACGAAGTTGCAATGATGAGGGGAATGACGCAAGCGTTGCAATTGCATACGGTACTGATGGTCACCTTTTTGACTAGTAAATATTATTAACCGGTATCAGGGATCTCACAGTAACTTTGATAGCATTATGAACGATCCAGAGTATGTGGTTTCGCTGTGACATCTAAATGCCTTGGAAGTAAACTTCCAGCAGTTTGGCCTGCGAGATCCTCATTGTTTTCGATAGTAGCTTTTCTACGCGAGAGAGACCCATCCAGCAAAAAACGTCTGGTAAGAAGTACGTTCACTCATTGTTCTTGGAAGGAAGTACATAGTTGAACGCTCGAACAACGATCATGAAGTGGTCAACCGCTCTATCCATACTCTTGGTAACACTGACAAGCACTCACAGTTCTGGATTCACCAGTGCTGTTCTTCCAAAGGCGAGCATGACCCTCTCATCGACAGCGCAGCAGCAGCCAACTGTGACAGACAAACACAATCTCATCAAAGATTTGTACGGTGAATATGTTCGAAACGGTGGTGATGGCAAGGACGTTCTCAACAGTCGTGCCAAGAGCTTGGGCTACGATGAAGCCTTTCTTACCAGCTGTGGGTTACTAGGAGCCAAAGAGGAACTCTTTCAAGTGTCTTGCGGAAGTGGTTGTCCTCTTCGACTCAAGCCGATTCAGAAAGGAGATGTCGTTATGGATTTGGGATCTGGAGCAGGACATGATGTTGTTCTTGCGAGTCGCATGGTGGGTAGCAGTGGACGTGTGATTGGGTTGGACATGACCGAGGCCATGATTGACGCAGCGCAACAAAATGTCAACAAGTACGCAGGTGATGAGGAGAACTGTGGTAAGGTTTCCTTTGTCTGTACTACAATGGATGTTCCTGAAGAAGTAGAGAAGCACGTTGAAGAGAACGTTGCAAATGTTGTCATTTCGAATGGGGTCTTTAATCTGTGCAACGACAAGAAGGCTGCCTTTTCTACTGCGCATCGTGCGCTCAAGCCTGGAGGGTGGTTCCTCTTGTCCGATGTCAATGAAGTGGAGATCAACGAGAATGCTGTAGCCACATGCTCTATTGGTGGTGACAGTTGGGCCAACTGAGTATCAGGGTGCATCGCACCCGAAAAATACGTTTCTCTTATGGAGAGTGTTGGCTTTGTCGACGTTCAAATCGTTGGTTACCCCGACTTTTGGACTTCCAAGTCGACGCGCGCCATTGATTTCATTGGAAGGAAACCTGAGTAGGGCGCGCTTTGAGATTTTTTCACGTCGAGGAACATACACATCACGATGTATCATTCACTCTCGCGACGAATGACGGTGATGATCCAAGCAAAACGAAATCGTTGAGTTTTGGATCATGACCTGAAAGCCGCGAGAATACGATGCATCGAGAAGTAACTGGACGTTGACCACTGACTTAGGTATTGCTATATTGTCACCATCATCTATTCTATCTTTCGATCGACTTAGTTCCAATTAGTATTCAGGAGCGAAGATGTCAAGTAACTGTATTGCTATCAGTACCCCAGCAGCATCATCCTCACTCGTAGACGACCACGACGTGGCCAGCACATGAGGTGCCATTCGGAGGAGCGCATAGATATTGGTCAACACATCAGTTTCCTTCTCACCTCTTGATGACACGTGCCCCTAGTTGGGTTCTTGAGGATCGCGACAACCATAGCAAGTGCAATCTTGGTGCAATCTGTCGTTATCTCGCCGCGCCCAAATTTGAACATTAGTGTGTCGGCCGGTTTCTCATTCATGCATCTTTTGTGGGTTCAAAAAGTACCTTTTCTGAACGACGGACACTGAATATCTGTCGTTGACCTACTCGGGTGCCAATGTTGACGAGGAAGAGTAATCAATACTCTACTCTAGTATGTGCAAATCTTGCGAGCCGTATTCTCATCGACCAAATGAGCTCCTGGCTTGTTGTACATCCAGACCAGTCTCCTCTTTTGGACGGTACAGGTGCCAAGGTGGGTGCTGCCAGCCAAGAGTTCCATAGCAAAAAGAGAGGACGGAACTTCGGCTTGTCGCAAATTGATGCTCCTTGATCAGGCTAGATAATAGCATACGACGTATAACAACAAATGCATTCGAGCATCCTGTGCATACATGTAACAGCAACTTCTAAGCAGATTTGATCAGACAAAACGCGCGACACCAAGCCGCTGCGTTGTCTTTTACTATTCCATCGGCTGTCAAGGCCCGATGCGACTCAAATCTTCCAGCATCTACCATATTCTTAAACGACGTTTCACGACCGCTTCGTGGGCCACTCAACGGTTGCCGCGGCGTGATTTCGGAGTTTGATCAGTTTCGGAAAGCTGACGAATCAGCTCCTCTAGAAACGTCTTCTCCACTCTGCGAAAGGGTGTCTCGAGTCCCCAATCACTCACATGAGTCTTTCTATCTAATGAAAGCTGATCCAGGATAGTTCGCATGGCTCCATTCAGCTCACGAAAGCTAAGGCCGCCCTCGCCGAGATCAGTCCCATCCGCCAATAGAATGGCGGAATTCTCTTGTTTGTACTTGTTGGTCAGCATCATTCCAATATCAATCGTTCCAAGACAATCGAAAAAGGACACGAAGACGTCCTTCTGTTGTCCAATCCGATAGCAACGATCCATGGCCTGATCGTGCACAGTGGGATTGAACCATCGGTCGACAAAGAATACATGATTGGCTTCTGTGATGTTTAAACCGGTTCCACAACAGTGAACAGTAGCGAGCAAAACACGACATGAAGTTCTTTTCTTGAATCGTTCAAGCTCCACCTTTCGGGCGTCGTGATTCATGTCGCCATCGTATCGCGCGCATTCGACTGCCATGTCTTCCACAAGGACTCCCTCCAGCAAATCCAGCACACCCTTGAAGAAGCTGAGAATCAATACCTATTACACCAATGATGTGAGATGAGTCAACAAGCCTTGCATACCATATATGTAGATACATCGAACGACCAGTCGTACCTTTTCACCCTTTGGAATTTTGTTGAATTCCTCCAGAACACGTTCTATCTTCGCAGACGCCACGAAACCGCCCGAGACCAAAGGACTGGGCCGTACATGAGAACAGTATCGTTTGTGTGGAACAACTTGCACACCGTCGCCAGTCAACATGTTCAGCCTGTTTCCTAAATCGATGCATCTCGGACAACACGTGTGATCTTTACCTTTGAACAGCTCCAAACACTTCTCATGTATGTAGTGACCTACTTTCTTCTCGTCGTCCGTCGCTCGACAGAATTCGGAGGAAAGAAGCACGAGCTTCCCAAGCTTCTTATTTTGCTGTCCTCTGAAAGTTACGTCGCCGTCTTCGATGTCAGAATCTTCTAGATCCAGGTCCAAGCGAAGACCGCGTCTCGCAACTTCTACTCTCTCTTCGTCCACTGTCTTGTCCAATGGAATGGTTGGGCGCGACAGTGCATTGCAGTAAACGCACGTTCCACTAAACTCTTTTGATGCGAGGTGACGTCGAGATGGTGAAAAATGGATCGTAACTTCACGCCCGTTCGGAATCATTGGGTGGACTAGGCAACCTCGCGCTAACGTCATGAGCGCCATCATGATATCCTTCATCTCCAGTTCTCGATATCGTGTACTATTGCCCTGTGCGTAACTCTTCATGAGACTGAGCAGTTTTTCCTCAATCCCCTCGTAGACATACAGCTCACGGGGGTAACACTGTACCTGAACATTGAGAATTGTCTTGATTGGCAATATACCCTTCAAAACTACTTCCTTGCGACGACGAATCAGATACTTGTTGCGCCACGCCGAAACAGTATCCACAACGTGTTGGCTGGCACCTTGTTTTGTTGCTTTATCCCACCACACAGTTTTCGAAGCGGGATCCGTGACATCAATGTACGTTTGAAGAGCAGCAACATCGCCCGAGTTGTTGCAGTATGGTGTGCCTGACATGGTCACAGTGCGGTTTGCGTGAGCACCCAACAACATTGCGGCACCAATGTCCCAAAAGGAGGTACGATTCTTGAGGAAATGAGCTTCGTCAATCACAACCACGTCAAACACGGGCTTCTTGGGGTAACTCTTCAAATCGAGGACAATAAGTCTCGACAAGCAGTCGTCGTAACTTTCATTCCCCTCTCGAAGACTGTCACTCGAGTTACCAACCGATGCCTGCTTCAAACGCCAAAGCTTCTGAAAGAAGTATTTCGTGTAACCTGGGTATAAGCTTGATTTCTCTTTCTGTGGGTTGATCGCTTCGCCGTTTTGGTAAAGAATCGCTTTTGTCTCCGCAGCCAGAGTGTATCTTGTCATGAAGATGAAGTCGTGCTTGAACCCAGCCATGGTACCAATTTTGTGGCGAGACTTAATGTAAAGAATGCTGCTAGATTTGACCCCATTCTTCTTGAGCTCTTCCGTCCATTGCTCGATCAGGGCGACATTGGGAGAGATGATCAGAGTCGGCAAGCCAGGTTGGTTTCTCGCTTTCACGATAGCCGCATGCATCATCGAGCCCGTGATGGCTTGATACGTCTTTCCCAATCCCATGTCATCCGCAAGACTTCAATAGGCGAAAAAGGGTGTCAGCGAATTTCAAGATGCATAGTGCTTTTATCTCACGAGTACACTTACAGAAGTCCACGAGTTTTTGACGCTTCAAGATCACGAACAGCTTTCTTCATGCTGATTTCATATGGGCTGTTCACCGTCACAGCTTGCAACGGGAACTTGGCAGGCAGCCCCGCCACAGCTCTAGAGCCGCTAAATTGATGAGGAAAGAGACGACAGCGGAAGCCCAACCTCCAAAGGAGCACTTGATACGCCTTGTCTTCGATCTTTTCAACTTTCGCCAGCATGAGAGTCTTTTCGTGACCGGTCAACGGCGCTCCTGCAGTCTCCTCCTCACCACTTCCATCTCCTTCGTCACTATCGCTCCACGATTGGTTTGTCGGTGCTATGTCTACTAAATCGTCCAACTCTGCTCGAATGGTCAGGGGCTCCTCATCGAAATCGCCAGAGACTTCATCATCGCCCAGGCTGTCATCATCGATGTCATCTTCGAAGAAGGAATCATCTGAAGCCTCCAAGTTTTCTTCTTCGTCCTCTTCGTAGTCACTCATATCCTCCTTGTACAGGAAGACTTCGGTTGGTGCTTTTCTGGTAACGTTCACGGTGGTTGGTTGGTACCGACGTGTTGGCATGGCTCTTCGAGCATTCATGTTGCGAGAGGGCCTTCCTTCGTCGTCTTCATCGCTGCTGCTGCTCATCAACATGTCAGCTAGTCGACTTGGGAGAGTTTCTCGACCCTTCTTCTTGGTTCGAGTCCATGAGTCTTTGCCGCTTCGGTCAGACACTCGCCGTGCTGGCGGTTTTCGATCTTCCTCGTCGTCGCTGCTCTGGTAATAGGAATCGATCGAATCATCGTCTGGCATCAGGGCAGGCTGAAATGCATAGCCAAAGTTTGACGTGTCAGGTTGAACTAGGATGGGGTCACTGCCTTCCTTTCGAGTACCGGCTTCATCGAGGACGCCGTTCGCATGCGGTGGTGAAGAGGTATGCTTGATAAGTGCGCGATTGCTCTTTCGAACTGCGGGTGGCATGGGATTGGTCATGGCCTCCAATTCCTCATCAGAAGTCAGGTCAATCTTGAAATTTGCGACTTTCGTGCAAATGCCAGGACTGCCCTTCGCCATTGACTTTGAGTCCTCATCAGATGTTGTCTCGTCGTCGCCTTCGTTTGGCTTCATACCGGAATGCTTCAGCGTCGAGTTTGTTTGAAAGAGGTCTCTGTTCTCTTTCATGGTCGCAGCGATTCTTTCCGATGAAAGTGAGCGAGTGCGAAATTCCTGTGACATGGGGTTGTAGCTATCCATCAACTCGTTGTCCGAATCCGAGTCGATCGTGACATCATGCTCTTGTTTCGTTGGACTGCGTGTCGCAGTTCGACGAGCCGCAAGAGAAATATGGCTTTGCGTCTCATCGTCATCACTACTGATGTCAATAACATCAGTCTCCTCAGCAATGACGATGTGAGCGTTGGTTGACGTTGGTGTACTAGACGCGTCGATTGGTTGGACGAATACTGGAACTGTCTTGCTGGGCAATGACGGCGTGACGTGATGATGGCCGTTATCGGTGGGGTGTTGCTCGTCATGATTGACGGAATGAGCTCCTAAACAAGCACCGTCGCGACCAGTTTCCGGTGGAATCTTGGCAGAATTCTGCTTCTCCTCGTGAGGTTGATTCTTTTCCTGCAGTCGACGACTTGCTCTTGTCCTCATCTTTGTCTACAATCACAGAGAGAAAGACTGCTTGTTGCCCAAGTCTCTTGTGTTTCTCTGACTTGTTGTATGGCAATCACAAACGAACGATTACAAGTAAATTCAATGCTTTGTACGAAGTAATGACAGATCTTTCATTTTATATCGTTTTCTTTTTATATCGTACTCATTCCCGTAGGTGAATATGAATCAAATTTTGGCGCGGCATCACCTGAAAACTTGAGTAGGAAATCTTACAACGGCATGCCAGTATCGTGTAGGCTGCAGTTGCCTCATCACCTTCTTCGGAAAGAAGTTCACTAACAAGAAACATTGTGGATCATATTGTTGAGCTATTTTAGAAAGATGAACATACAACTAGACTATTCTCCTAAAGTGCATGCAGTAGGACCCTAGCATATGCTAGGATTTCTACTCACTTGCGTCACCTTCACGTTTACCCTTGGATCACGCCCCCAAAATGCACGTGGTTGCCAGTGGCATCGTTGGTAAAACCGTTTCTCTCAAGAAGTTCTGCAACGATGGGGCGTAGATATTCTTGAACCAATTCGGGTCGCCACTTCCATTGTTGAGTTCCCTACGTTCCTCAAGGTCATCTTCTGGATCGTCTCCGATGAGCTCCCTGCATCCACCAAAGTCATCACTTGGGCAATACCTGCACTTTCCGCCTCCAGGGTAGATCAAGCTAACACCTGAGGTTTTCCAGAGTTCACGATCGCAATTCTCTTGTCCGCCTCCCGAAGGAGACGTCTCTGGGAGTTCTGGCAAACCTCAGCTAAGCAAGAAGCATCGTCCCCTACGCCGTCGTCACCAACACCATATGACAGGAGAAGTTTGTTACTATCCTTGGCCAGCTTCTTCTTCTTTGATGTGTTACATTCGTTTGTGTTGAGATCTCATTCTGGAATCGCTTCAAACTCCACCGCGAACAAATTAATGGGACCTGAGTCGGCATTACAAGGAACATGTTGATTAATGGGACCAAGGGCACGGTGCTGGGCCTTGTCATCCTGGAGCAGAAGGTCTTCCTCCTCAGTGGCGAAGTCCATGCTGCCTCCTTGCGTTTCTCCTCCTCGTCGTCGAGAGGCTGTGTCAGAGGCACATGCGAGAGAAAGCATCGCTAGGAGAAGGCAGAAACGGATCATTATCTTTGTCGCTGAGACAGGATGAGACAAGACAGGGGAAAAGTGATCAAAATTTGGAGCACCAGTATAGGCGAGTGTAGGATATTATGGGGGTCTTTTGTTGGTAAAATTGCAACTCCATTGGGTCTAAATTAGTCTTCTTCGTTGACTCACTAACGACAGGGGCAAACATACAAGCCATTCACTAATCAAAGCGGATAAGTCCATATCTGCTAGTATTTTAATGCGTTCATACAATCAGCCCTGATTGTATGAACGGCGTGCCCTCATTACGCAGAATACAATGCGCCCTACTCATACAAGTTGTAGTAGTAGCACAAATCAAAGCTGACCCTGTAGACAAGTGAGAGCCATGAAATTATGAGTGGCGCAACGACAACTACGGTAGAATAATCGACTATTCTAGAACAAAATTGATCCAAACCTTACTGATGCTAAAATCGAAGTCCAGACCCAGGAGTGCGACGGCTGGCTGGTGCCGATATGACAACTCCATTGGCGGCACCAGAGAGGCCAATCTCCTTACCGTAAAGTGGTATCGAGGGAATCACGGCTCCGACGCCGATAAAGAGCAAAAACTGAGATGCGAGTAGCAGGGCCAGTGGTGCCGCAACAGTTTTGCGAGGAAACCCCCACAGGGTAGGTTCTGTGGAAGTATTGTCGCTTTCCTTGAGGGCTGCGTGGATTGTTTTCCTCGTGTGCTGGCGACTTTGCGTTAGATCGATCGTAGACTCCACTCCAGTTACTCGACATTTACATGGTGTTGGCTGGAGGACAAAAGAAGTTGCCAAGCCTATTGAGAAACAGGCCAGAACCAGGGTTACCAGTGGAGATCGACTCATGTCAGGACCGATAGAGACAATAGGCCTGATCGATTGTTCGTGAGTCGGAAGAGCTTTTCAATAATGCCCGACCGCAAATGCCATGGTGGTGATGGATCGGAGGTGCGAAAGACGTCAGAGGGGGAGTTTTCGATCCGCGCGTGTTTACGTGCGAAAAAGATATTCTTTCATCTGGGACACGACTAGAAAAGAGGAATCAACCACATTATCATAAAAAGAAAGGTTGATCGTATGTACGGGTAC
>JAVCKV010510494.1:0-10414 GCA_032274145.1 Herpochondria borealis | reverse complement strand
ACACGGATCAAGTCTGCGACCTTCTAAAAAAGGCTCTGCATAGTACGAACTCAGTGCTATAAAGACCCGACTTTTATTCCTACCACAGCCTACGTACCATCCTGTCCGACGAGCACTCCAATCCTACTACAAGTACCCACTGCTTAATAAGCCCAATAACAAAGCCTACCCTTGCTTTGAAGCCCAGTAAGCCAGCACCTCTGCAAGAGCCTTCCCCAGCCAGCTAGCCAGTGACATCTAAACCAGCTAGCCAGTTATATCTAAGCCAGCTAACCTGCAAGAGCACTGCCACAGCCTACTAGTACAACTAAAGCCGTCACAACCAATCTAGCACGCCAGCCGACCAATCCAACACGCCAGCCGACCAACCCAGCACGCCTGCCAATCCTAACCGACATCCTCTAACGCAAGCCTCTCTTTGATTACAAGCCAGTAACAAAGCAAGAGCACTGTTATCCCCAAGCCGATCAAACTCTAACCTACAGGTCCATTCGAACCTCCAGGTCTGTTTAGCAACCTCCAGGTCCATTCTAACCTCCAGGTCCGTTTAGCAACCTCCAGGTCCAACCTAACCTCAAGATGCCTTCCAGACCAGACCGCAGCCGCAGCCGCAGCCGCAGCCGCAGCCGCAGCAGGGAATCCAGCACAGCCAAGAACCAAGAAGCCCGCCGCAGGAACCCCAAGGCCCGCCAACGAATGAATGATACCTCCGATGATTCCTCCATCACTGAAGCCTTCAATGAGTACCGCACTATCCCCAGACGTCAGAGCCAGATTGCCGAACACAAACAGGCCCACTCAGACAGCGACAGCGACAGTGTCCCAGCCCCCGAATCCATCTTCAAAGCCACTGCAGATCCCATCGATTCATCCCTCCCCAAACCCCCTCGCGGCCCCCACAGAGCTACTGCTGAAGATGACATAGAATCAGTCCACTCTCACGAATCTTTCAAGAGCACTCAAGATCCCGAATCAAACACTCATGAGGACTCCGAAGTTAACACCCACGATCAAGACAACCCCGAGCCAGCAGCCTCAGAAGACGACGCCATTTCCATCAAGAGCAGCAGTGAGTCTAACACTGACGAAGACGACGATTCCAGCCAGGATTCTAGCACAGACAAGATGGACACAGAAGACACCAAATCTTCCTCCAAGCGAGACCGAGATGCCAGTTCCCCCAAGAAGACGAAGAAGAAATCTCGAGAGAAGCCTCTCGACGAAGCTCCCGACCCCACCACTCCTCACATTGACAAGAACTCACCAACCCTTGCCACTGACCAAGGAAACCCCCCTGGCCTTCAAGAACTCAACGACTCCCCCATGGAACTAGCCCCTAGCCCAACTCCCGTCTCTAATTCCTCTCCAAAGGCTCCCCCATCGACACTCAGTACACTTTACTCCAAACCCAAAGCCCCTGCTAAAAACATCCCCTTCAAGACCCAACTGACACATGAAGATGTTGCCGCTTACACCAAGGGATACGTTGACAAGGAAGGGGCCACCATCGCCCAACAAACTGAGCATCTCTGGCCCGAAGCAATGAGAACCCTGCAACTCATCGTCCCACCCTCCAACCCAGACCCTTCCGCAGCCCTCAACGCTGCAGAACTCATCCAGGCCATGGCAAAATTGGCTCAAAACTCTGGCACCGAATCCATCGACCAACAAGCCCTCGACAACACTAAAATGATGATATGCTCCTTGTCCCACACCAACCCGGACCTCCTGTTCCTCATTCAAGGCAACTCAACGGCAGCCACCCCTCTCGCTACCATGTGGTTTGCTTCCGTGGCTTTCCTCGGACATCATTACTTTGTGACTGTCCCGAAGAAGTCAGACAAGAAACTCAAGGCCACTTCAAGCATTCTCGGCTTTTTAGTCCCCATCAAAAACAAGATCAACGTGGCCACGGCCGCCACCACCCGTGACAAACCAACTGCTTCACAAACTAGCACCCAATCCCCGCATGTCCCCACCACTCCAGCCCCCACCCACACTCCCCCTCACCCAGGAGCCCCAACCCCTGCGTCTAGTCTTCGTGCTTCCAGCCTCAGATTCACTCCAGACACCAAAGGAGGAACTCCTCAGCCCACCCAATCCCCACCAGTGGCGTCTGCCCCCACCCAATCCCAACCCCCAGTCACTCCCACACCAACTCCCACACCCACCCATGCTTCACCGGCTGCAACCATTCCTGCCACTCCAGCCCCAGCACCAATCCAACTTCCACCCACCAATGCCACCACCACCGCCCATGCTGCAGCCCTATCAGCTCACGCAGCCACCACTGCCAACCTCATCGCAGCCACTAAGGCTCTCACTGCCTCCTTGGCTGTCCTTTCAAGCCCATCTCCGCCCACCGATGCAGCTGCCACCCACGCAGCCAACACTGCCAACTTGCATGCCGCCAACCAAGCCTTCATCGCCACCGCAGCTGCCATGCCTTCTGCGCCAGCTCCACAAGACAACCACCAAGTCAACGCCCCAGGCCCAGCCCCCGCCCCAGCCCCAGCCCCCGCCCCAGTGAACCCAACTCAGATCACCACCTACGCCGCCGCTGCCGCAGCCGGAGCCACCAATGTCGCCCCCACCATCACCCGCCCTCCCCCTTCAGGCCACCTCCGAGCCCTCACCGCCATCCCCATGATAGCCACAGTGGAAGGACCTCCTATCAGGAGCCACCAGACAAACTTTAAGGCCGCATTGAGAGAGATGACGAACCTTGACCCCACCGCCCGGCTGGAACCATGGACGGAAGGATCTTCCCTGCCCAACCTTTACCATGACAGTGTGTTCCCAACCAACATGGGCACCTACAAACAATATTTCGACACCATCTTCAAGAAAGGTCAACTGAACTGGGCTAAGTGCAAGATTGGAATCTCGATAGAACCCAAACAAATCTGCTCAGGCAAAGACTGCGACATCCAATGGATCATGGACGAAATGGCCGTCCCCATTTCCAAAACCCACCGCAAGACCAAGGAAGTGACCACAACCGATGAGCCCATGAAAATCTACCCCGTCCTGGTGCAAGATTCTGACAACGCCGTCTACCTTGGCTGCCTCGTGCTGTGTGGACCAGAGTACACCAACTCAGCCTATCTCTGCAAGTGCATTGACAAAGCCTTCAAAGCCTGGGCCAACCTTCTAAACATTCCCACCATCAAATGGGGAGGCAAATTCAAGAATGACCCCAAACACATCTTCATCGAGAAGTGGCCTTACAACCACCCTTTCAGGGACAGCACAACTTTCATGATGGAAGTGCACGCCCCCAGCCTCAGGGCTGCTGCCGACGGCCTCCACGAGTTCTTCAACAAACGCCCGGATGTCACCACACGCCCAGGAGGACCCTACCGCTTCCTGTCTGCCCCCAACGCTAGATTGCAAGACGAGGTCATTGCTGGACAACACCAGGCATCCATGCGAATGAACCACAAGTTGGCAGTCAGAGAACTTTCGCAGATCATGTGCAGCTTGGACATTGTCACCTTGGACCTTCCAATCAACCACAAAGGGGAAAAATGGACCCTTCGCAGGGTCGTCATGTGCCTCACTGATCCCATCATCCCTCACGTGGACAGCACAGGCACTCCAGTCCAAGTCAACGCCAAAGGCGAAGTGGTGCTGAACCGTCATGGCGTTCCCCGTCCCCCACCCCGCCTCTTTCACAATGTGGATTGGGGAGAAGGAGCGGACTCCCACAAGGTCAACTTCATCACCTACAAACCTCATGCCGCCAGGGCCCAGTCGGTGGTCCAGATCCTCCCCGCCTTGGTGAACCAACTGATGGGCGACAAGGCAGTGAAGGAATGGTTCAACATCTTCGGACAAGGCATCATCCCCCAAGTCACCTTCAACACAGACAAGGATGGAGACTGGGACGGCACTTGGAGCACAGCAACGGAGGAAGAATTGGCTGACGTGTTGGACGAAGACCTCTTCATCGACTTCAGCCACATTGACTTGTCCACGGTGGGAGGAGGCCTTTCCAACAACAACGGATTTGCCAATGACTTGCAATCCGTCGGCACAACTCCTGGAGACATGTTGGGCCTCAACGATGCCAGCTTTGGAGCCCAACGCCCCCCACCACCTGCAGACGAACTGGCTGCAGCATTGGAAGGCAACAACGCTCCTGCCCCACCACTTCCTGCCCCACCCCCACCCCCACCACTGCCAATTGCTGGTCAACACCCCGTCCTCCACCACCACTCCCTCCTGGGAGGGGAAACGGAGGCTGACCATGTCGACCAAGCCGGCCCTCCAGCCCCAGCTAACAGCAATTTAACCGATCCTAGCAGCGACCCCAATTTGGGTCATGCGGGATAATCAACTAGACCCGACTGGTCGGCAGTCCCAGAATCATCGGGCCCCCCAAAATGACTGCCCACCTGCAACCGAAGCACCTTTAACCAACGTGCCATTTCACGGAGATGACCCATCCACCAAACCAGACGACTGCTTCCGCATCATTGGAAACAACCTTAACAATTTATCCACCACCTCCAACGACACAACAAAACTGGAAAGCACAGCCAACTCCATCCAAGAAAGCCAAGCCGACGTAATCCTTGGACAAGAAGTGGGCCAAAACACTGACAAACTTCCCCACAAACTTCGAGCCCTCCCTGCCCTCAAGAAGCTGATGAACCGACACCGCCAACGCCTCAAAGGACACGTGGCCACCAACCAACACTCGGGCCGAGCACAGCGACAGTTGTGGGGAGGCACTGCCGTCTTCTCCACTAACAAAATGGAACACTATGCCAGTGGAGCAGGCAGTGATCCGTCAGGCCTGGGAAGATGGTGTTGGGCAAGATTCAAGGGAAAGGACAACACCAACTTCCGCGTTGCTAGCTTCTATCGGCCCATCCACCACACACCCAATGATGGATCAGGAGAAATGACAGTCCATGCCCAACACCTCAAACGCTTGAATGAATTGGACGACGACAGAGACCCTTGCCAAGCAGCAATCGACGACTTTGACATCGCTTTAGGAGAATGGATAGCCCTTGGCGACAACGTGATAGTGTCAGCAGACGTCAACGAAGACCTTCGTGACCCACTCATCCAAAACCTCTTCGACAAACATGACATGCACAATTTGATCACTTGCCGTCACGACACTTCCACTTTCCCTCCATCTTGTGACAAATCGAGCCCAGACAGCACACGCACTGTCGACGGAATGTGGGGAACCGCCAACTTAGTCCCAGTGGCATCTGGATACCTAGACCACCAGACCTTCAACAGCGACCATCAAGCCCTCTTCGTGGACATCAAATACCACGATGCACTTGGCCACAACCCAGACACTCCAGTGCCCCCCAGAATCAGCAGACTCAATCTGGACAATCAACGAGTGGTGAGACGCTACAGACAGGAGCTGAAGAAACGCCTGAAACAACACAAACTCTTCCACCGCCAATTCGTCCTAGAATGGCACGTCTCCCAGAACCCACCGGGCTCTCCTCTCACCGAAGCCCAAGCAACAGAAGCCAACTCCATAGACAACCTCACCACCCAAGCCATGCTAGGAGCCGAAAAACAATGCCGCAAGTTGTTCATGGGAGCCATTGACTTTTCCCCAGCCATCAGCGGACCCAGGAAGCGCATCACCTTCTGGAAGACTGCCATCCACCGCCGCAACGGTGGCGCTTGCAGCACCCGCATGTGGCGACGCCAAAAATCAGCAGCATGCATCGAGGAAACCATCAAAGACTTGTCCTTGGCAGATCTGCAGAGACAACTCGCAAAAGCAAGAGACGATTTCCGCATTGCCAAGAAAACCCATCGAGAAGAGCGACAAAAACACCTGAAATCGTTCACTGACAAGGAGACGAAGAAAATGCTGCTTCGAGAAGAACAACGACGCATGGGCAGACTTGCTAGAGCAATCAATGGCAAACTGCAATCAGGCAGCGTCGACCGAGTCACCACAGGGTCCGCCGACAACCCCACCACCTGCTCCACCAAAGCCACCATGGAATCAGCCCTTTGTGAAGGCAACAAAGGCAAATATGCCATGACCACTGACACCCCCATGATGCAACCCCCACTGCTCGACGACTTTGGCTACAGTGGATTGTCAGCCAACACCGAGGCAGTGTTGAATGGAACTTATGAAACTCCACTTGGCGCACCCACCATGGCCCGCAAGTTCTTGAGCGCCTGCAAGCGCCCCCGCAGCATCCCCCCTGGAAACCAATGCCCACAACACGTGTCCGACTCCGACAACAAAGGAGGGTGGAAGAAAGCTAGACCCAACACAGCCGGTGGCAGATCTGGACTCACATTCCCCATGTTCAAAGCTAACGCAGAGGATCCTGAGCTCAACTCTTTCGACGCATCCCGTCGCTCAATCCCCTACTCCACGGGATTTGTTTACGACAGGTGGAAATCTGGCATCAACGTTGCTTTGATTAAAAAGCAGAACAACTACTGGGTGAACAAACTTCGCAACATCCTGTTGCTGGAAGCAGATGCCAACATGAACTTCAAGAAATTAGGCCGCGACATGAGATGGTTTGCCGAGTTGAAAGACGCTTTTGCTCCCGACAACTATGGAGGCCGCAAAGGACACAGATCAGTTGAAGTCAGTCTGAACCACACACTGCTCTGCGACAACCTCAGACAAAAACGCAAGGCAGCAATCTTGGCCTCCACAGATGCCAAAGGCTGCTTCGACAGGATCGTCCACTCCATCGCATTCATTTGCCTCCGACGATTTGGAATGCCTGCAGCCCCCATCCAATCCATGATCACCTGCATCCAAACCATGACCCATTTTGTTCGAACAGCTTTCGGAGACTCCGACCTCAGCTACGGATCCGAAGATGGCCTCCCCCCACTCATGGGTCTCCTCCAAGGCAACGGTGCAGCTGGAGACGGCTGGGGTGCCATTGCCTCCACAATCGTCGACATGATGAAAGAGCAAGGTTTCGGCATTGAAATTTGGAGCGCTATCTCCAAGAGCGTCATCAAATTAGTTTCCTTCCAATTCTGCGACGACGCCACCTTGGCCCATGCAGGCCCCACCAACGACACACCAGGCGAAATCGTCTTTGCTTCCATGCAAAACGTTTTGGACCACTGGGAAGGGGCCCTCCACACCACCGGGGGAGCCATCGCTGCCGACAAGAGCTATTGGCATTTGATCGACTTCAAATGGGAGAGCAAGCAATGGAAGTACCGCCGAATTGATGAAATGCCTGGCGACTTGACCGTCACAGGCCCAGACGGCCAACCATCAGTGATAGCTCGGCTCGAAGTGGATGAGTCTAAGGAACTGTTGGGCTTGGAGTTGCGCCCCGACGGAGACTGCTCAGACCAAGTGAAACGTTTGCGAGCCAAGACCGTCAAATGGGCAGACAGCATCCGCACTGGTCGGATCAAATCCGACGATGCTTGGTATTGCCTCAACAACACCATCATGAAAACAGTGGAATATCCGCTCATGGCCACCACCATGTCACGGGCTGATCTGACCAAGGTGATAGCCCCAATGTTGAAAGCTGGACTCCCAAAATCCAGTGTTCAGAGCAATCTGGCACGGGCATTGGTCCATGGACCACTGGACGTTCAAGGACTCGGCATCCCACACCCTCACACCACCCAGCTGATCCAACACTTGCTTGCCCTGCTTCGACATGGCAGCCGCCCTTCCCTCACCGGCCACCTTCTCCGCACCACAATGGAAAGCCTGCAACTAGAAATGGGAACTTCAAAACCATTCTGGGAGCTGGACCCTGCCGATTGGAAAGACATTGTCACCCCATGCTGGATAACTCACACTTGGCAAGACTTGTGGAACACAGACTTGACCCTCAAAGGCCCAAATGAACTCATTCCCACACAACGCAAACACGATTCTCATTTGATGGATGCCTTTGCACAGGCCGGCTACGTTGGAGCCGACAGAAACAAACTGAATCGCATCCGCATGCACCTGCACCTCAACACCATCTCCGACCTCACCACAGCCAACGGACTCCGCATCGAACCTGACATCTTAGCTGGCAAACGCTTGGATCGCAGCTCACCCAGAGATTGGCCCCGCACTGTTCCTCCAACACCACTCGAGATCGAATTCTGGAAAGCCGCCCTGTTGAAAACAATCGTCCTCCGCCACTCTGCCATTCCACGGCTGGCAACCCCACTGGGCGAATGGAACACTCCCACAGACAATTTGTGGAACTGGTGGCACTCCGAACAAGACGACTGCTTGTTCCATCGTGAAGCCAACGGCAGATGGAAAATCCATTCCAGACGCACAACCACAAATCTCCAACAGTTCATTCCATCCGCAGCCCCCACCACAGACACTCTCCCTCCAGACGCCGTCCGAGCTTCCGTTCACCAGCTAGCCAGATCCGCACGCACTCAACTCATGTCAGTCAGCCATGCCCCACTGCCTCCTCCCGAGCCTCCACCCAACGCGACCCTCCGAGACGCCCTTCTCCAAACCCCAGATGACTTGAAATGGGCCATCGAGCGCAGCTACGTCCCCGATGATGGATTGACTCTAGCCAATGCCATCAGAGCTGGCCAAGCCCTCGCCGTCAGCGATGCTTCCCTAAAGGACAATTTTGGCACAGCTGCTTTTGCCGTGGAAGGACCCACCTCCCACAACAGGGCCGTTGGCGTCAACATCGTCCCAGGACCCATTAAGGATGGTGACTCCTATCGCTGTGAACTCGCCGGACTCATTGGAGCAATCACTTTCGTCCAAGCACTCTGCGCGAGACACAACATCACCACGGGATCCCTGCGCATTGCCTGCGACAACATCTCAACACTCTATGTCTTCAAGTCAGATTTTGTTCCAGAGCCCTCCCAGGAAAGCTTCGACTTGGTCTCCTGCCTGTGGAACCTGCTCAAGTTGTCCCCAGTGTCATGGCACGCAGAGCACGTCAGTGGGCATCAAATTGACAAGAAACACCACTCATTGTTGACACGCACCGAACTGATCAACGACGAAATGGACAACTTGGCAAAGATGCACTGGAACTGCCTCCTCCAATCTGGCCATTCCATGACACCTCCACAACACACAGTCACCCATGAAGGTTGGACGATCTGGAAGAAGTCCGACAACTCCAAGCTCCCTAGCCCAAACTCCAAGACCCTTTTCAACATCATCGACAGACAATCCACCTTAGATTATTGGACCACATGCCATCAAGTCCAACCCTTGCCCATCCCACGCTTGACACCTCAGGCAATCACCAATGTGGATTGGCACGCGTGTGCCGAGGCCATGCAACAATTGCAACTCGGGCGACGACGATGGGTCACTAAACACGGTGCTGAGAACTGTGGAGTTGGTCTCACCCTCGTCTTCTGGAAAAAACAAACCAATGACGATTGTCCCCGCTGCGGCGCTCCGGAATGCACCACCCACGTCTTGCAATGCTTGGCTGAAGGCGCAGAGCAAACCTGGCAAGACAACAAGGCCAAATTAGTGACGTTCTTTGAGTCTTCCCACACCCATCCAGACATTCGAACAGCGCTCTTGTCCAGACTGGACTCATTCCGCTATGGCACACCCCAAATCTTGCCCACCACTCTCAGTCCCCAAGTCATCCAAGCGGTCATCGCCCAAGACACCATCGGCTGGAAAAACCTCTTGGAAGGCCTGCCCGCGACCCGCTGGAAACTCGTCCAACAACGCTACTACAAACACAGCCACATCATTCACAAGACTGGCCGCAAATGGATGCGCATGTTGCTCAAACAACTCCACCACCTTGCTTGGGCACAATGGGACCACCGCAACGATGTCCTCCACAACCCCCAATCACGTCGCAACAGAGCCCTTTCATCAAAACTTCAAGTCGAACTAATCAAAGAACAAATGAGAGGACCTGAAGACCTCCCCCCTCGTGACTGCTCACACTTTTCTCACTCCATAGCCTCCCTCCTAGGCAAATCAGAGGCCACCAAGCAAGCATGGCTTGCCAACGTCACCGCAGCCCGCCACCGTCAAGCCAGAAGACGCAACGAAGCTGCCGATGCCCGCGCCGACACAGAATCCCGCAGCAGAGTCTTGACCTGGAGCCGCACTGGCATCCTCCCCCGAAATGACACCCACAACAACTAAAACCCCTGCTCGGTTGCAGGAATCCGTTTGAGGTTGCGGATCTAAAAACCTAACCCTTCTTTCATGTCTCACACTAAAAAACCAAGCAATGCAGAAGAATCCTTGTTGGACTTCACTTCTTTCAGACTGCGCATCCTATGATGGTGCCAACTCCTGGAGAATCATAAAGCCGCCTTCGGGCCTGGCGATTTGAAACTTAAAATCAAATAATTCATTGAGTCATTATTATTCGTTTGTTGTAGTTTGTTGTCTGTGTTGAAGGAGTGCGTGTGCTACCTTGTTATTTATGCGCAAAAACGC
>JAVCKV010510384.1:0-11489 GCA_032274145.1 Herpochondria borealis | reverse complement strand
AGCGACTGTGTCTTGCTGGGTGATCATTTTTGGTGGAGCCGTGTTTGCATGGAGATTTGAAAAGGCACACCCTATTGTACAACAACACCCAGTAGCCGCAGTAGACACAGAACTAGAACAGGATGGTAATGCTGCAGTCAATGTTGACAATGCCGAGGCAGACGCAGTGGAAGAGCAGCCGATCGATAAGCAGGAAGACACTGCAGATTTGGAAGCAAATCGTTGCGTCGAGGATGAGATTGAGTCTCGCGCCCTACTCAGGGCTGCCTTCATATATTCTGCTTCGCTTGGAGCAACCGAGGCTGCGGGTGCTCTGAGTATCAAGGCTGCCAACTGGCTCTTGACGGTAATCGCTACGGACAAGGACGAGAATAGTGGTGCAAATAATAATACCGAGGACAATAACGAGGACAATAACGAGGACGTGGGACTCTGGGTGGGTCTGGTTGTCTTTGGAGTTGTTCGTTTCTCGGCATTGTCCTGTGGCTGCGCGTCGTCTATAAACGCTTCGAAATCACTGGCGCCTTTCCGGTCGTGTTTGGGATGCTCACCTTGGCCATCGTGGTGGGCGGCTTTGCCGTCTTTCAAGACTACCACTTTGTGGAAATAGCCGGCCGATGGGTGGGCATCGGTGTTGCGAGCGTTTGTATTATTGGAGGTATAGCTATAGTAGGCTATACATCGTGGCAAGCCGAAGTCCTGGAAGAAGAGGGGGCAAGACGAAGCGATGAACCTAGTCAACCCAGCAATAGTGGAGACTGAAGATGAACGCACCGGACAACCATTTCAAAGTGTTCAACCAACAGCATCGTCGACGGCGTCGGGACTGAGAGTATGACGATGACAGCGGAGGCTCACCCTGTTGCATTATATATATATATAGTAAAGTAGCTAATGAGCCGTGTACCGAGCGACATTGTTCCAAGAGTTGTTGACCACATAGCGATCGACGGCCATCGATAATCTATAGACCAAAGCGTTCGAAGTAACTTTTTTATAACGCTTACGAGACGAACCTTGACCACACGCTGCAGAATCAATCATCGTCGTTCAACGGCAAACGAGTGTTTTCCACCGAAATGCTTCCGTCGCAGCTTGGGATAACACGCCTTGCACAAGTCGTAGTCAAAACATTGAACGCATTTGTGAATGTTACCCTTGATTTCCTGCTCGCACCCATCGCAATGTGCCACCTCTGTATACGTCAAGTCATCGGCATTATTGTCTTGCATAGCACCCGGAAAGAGGAGAACTCGATCCTTTGGGATGCAAGTCGATACCCAGTCCTCTGGAGAGAAAATGTCGTCATTTTCCCCGAGAGCCGCCAACAACTTGCCGCCGCCACTGCCATCGTCTGAACCAGATTTCATTTCCTTCACCACCGATCGAGTCACGTCATCGCAAAAGCCCAACAAGTAGGCATCAAACGTATAGTTTTCTCGAAACTCTGGCTCCTCGTCATCATCCTCATCGTCATCGTCCACATAGGATGGAGCCTTTACCACATTGCGGTTGATCAGTATGCGTGGGACACTGGGTGGCAGGTATTGAATCACTTTCGACATGGGGGCTACCGAAAGAGATGTTCCAATGACAATGAGAGCGTCTGCCTTGTCACGATCCGCCTCCAAACTCTTTCTGACTTTATCGTGCAGAGTTTCTCCAAAAAACGTGACACCAGGTTTCAAGACACCACCACACTGGAGGTCTGAATGTTCCTCTGATCTGGTTCGTTTCAGCCGTCGCCGGCTCGATTCTGTTTTAGGTGCCATCTTGACTCTACAGAGAGGCACCTCGCCTAGTTTGATGGACTCTTCAATCTCTGTCGCCATAACTTTGCGTTTGCACCGACAACATGTGGCCCACTGCAGCGATCCATGCGCATACACCATACGTTTTGAGGAGACACCCGCCACTTCCTCCAGCCCATCAATGTTTTGTGTATAGACTCTCAGCAACTTCTTTTGTTGCTCCAAGAGGGCTAAAAACCGATGAGAATCGCTGGGTTCCACGCGCTTATCGTTGCCCAATGGAAAATAGAGGGCCTTGGCAAACTTATAAAACGGGTGGGGATCATGTTGAAAGTATTCCATGTCAAACAAGTCTTCGGGGCAGGTTAAACCGAGATCCTAAGGAGACAGGGGTTCCAAGAACATGGGGTGTCAGGTCACTATCAACTTTCAAGAAAGGAGAGGGCCAAGAGTGTTGAAGAACGAACGTACATGTGTATCTAGATTCGCATAGAGACCTTGCGGGGATCGAAAGTCGGGTATCCCGCACGAGACGCTGATCCCAGCCCCGGCCAAGACCATAATCTTCTTCCTACCCTCCAAAAGCTTGGCCACCGAGGCAATCGCTTGTTCAAAAGTGGGGTTCTTCGACGAGCATAGCTGGTAGGGAACCACCGTCGGATCAATCGTCTCATCCTTTCGCTTTCTCTTCTTTGGAGCCATGTTGTGTAGTGAGCACTTCAGCAACTCTTGGACACACTCTCAACACTTCAACAGAGGACGGCGACGCACTGATGCTCCGTTGCTTGGCGTCTTGTTCGTCATTAGCTTTGTGCGCGCGGCGGTTAGAGACGTTATGTCAATAAATGAAAATGTGGAAGAAATTTCCTGGGAGGTCTAACGAAGAATTCAATGCGACATTGTGAGATTCCTCATTCCTTCCGACACGTCAATCAAACATCATCACAACACAAATAAATTCATCATCCAACCACCATGATCTCCGTCGCCCGTCGTTCGATACCAAGATCGCTTGCCACAGTTCGTCGGTTTGCTGCTGCACGACGACGACGACCCACAGCAGTATCGACAAAGTTCGAAAAAGCGTTGGAGCAGCAACAACAGGAGCTCAGGCTGACCCAACCAGATCGTGGTGGTTTACACCAAGCCTTTGCTCCGACTGAAGCGAATTTTGATGATTATCTGTCGAAGGCTTCCCTCAGTCCATGGGTTCCAGTTCCTGATCCAGTGGCACGAAAAATGTTGGAAATCTCAAAGGCAGGGCCAGATGATGTACGTACAAAAGTCGCTGAAGGCTAGCTATTGGTTATTCTTCTTGTCGCCTTCTTTCGTCGTTCATCATCCTTGCCAAGCTAACAATCGATTTCCTTCTTTTGCATCTGAAAGGTCCACGTTGAATTGGGTTCTGGAGATGGTCGCATGAACTTTCATGCTCTGGATCCTCCCTTTTCGGTCCAAAAATCCACTGGACTTGATATCGATGAACAGTTAGTTGGCGTAGCCAACGAACGCTTGAGCAAACGCCATCCGAAACCCGACAATCTAGAGTTTCGAGTCGAGGATTTGATGAAGGGTGACTCGTTACATGCCACGCTACAAGATGCCACTCTCATCACCATGTACTTTGTTCAAGATGCCCTGAAAAAGCTCAAGCCAAAGTTGGAACATGCGCTCGGCGATCGCAAGGGCGTGCGCATTGTATGTTGTGGATACGAAATGCCCGGATGGGAACCACGGTGGGCCGAAGTCATTTTGGATTTGCCCGTCTACATGTATACGTATAATACGCCGCTGGAGGAGCTGCCCAAGTTGACGGCAGAGGAACGTGCCAAAATGATGGCTGTCATGGAGCCATCACCACAGCCAATGGAATCGTTGGAAGAAGAAGTGTTTCGAACTAATAGTGCTGATGATGATGTGGAGGAGATTGAGGTGCCACTGTTTGATCCTAACGAAATGATTGATGGACACTGGGATGACTTTGATGAGGAAGAAGAGGAAGACGATCTCGATGGCAATCCCGCCATCAGTAAGTGGAGAAAACCGGAGTAGACATCGCAATGGTGAAGCCCTTGTTGCAGCAAGAATCTTGAGCTATTAGATGGCGAGACAGCCATGCTTCTTATAAGCTAGAGAGACCAGCTCTTATTGCGAGCACTGTCTCGATTTCTAGTCATGTGCGCGCTGTGCGTACCATGCCGTACAACCATTACGGGAGAGCTCGAAACACTTCAAAAGAGTTCGTGGAACATCGAGGAACAGAAAGAACAAAAACAGCAGGAAGGCTCGGATTGTGCTCACAAAATCAAATCATTGATAAAACTGACACTACCTCGACAAATCACCCAAAGACCTATATTCAACAATGGCTCCTCGTTCCATCATGAACTCTTCCTTGTCTTACCTTGACCAGGCACGTGGGTTGAGACTGCCTTCTCGTGACGAGATGCTTCGTCGGGACCCATACGTTGACTATTTTTGGGCCCGCTACAGTGCTTTGTTGCAAAAGGCTTGGGTGGAATGGCAAGAGACAGATGACGCAACAGTGCTTCCCGTTCTCGATCAATCTATCTATCACCCAAGGGTACGCGAAGCGTTCGAAGAAGCTCGGAGGGACCCAAGCAAGGAGAACTTGGTGCGCGACCTATGGGAGGAGGTATCCCCTGGTGTGTATCAGTGCCAGTTCTTTGACCCTGACAAGATTGGAGTCATCCGAGCCTATTTGAATAAGGCATCTGAATCGAGAATCCCCACACGTCCTCCCCATGGCATTGTCCTGAATCGCAAGGGCTTCATGGTTGATCCACGTTCGGATGGCTACATGGCCATGCCCGACTTTCAAAGATTCTACCGAGACTTGATCGACTCGTACATGCGTCCTCTTGGTCGTCTTTTCTTCCCCGAATACATTCAAGCAGAGGATGATTCGGAGAGCTTCGCGTTCACGATTCAATACCAAGCGAATAAGGATCAATCAATTCGACAACATTCAGATGCGTCGTCGCTCACATTCAACATCAACCTGAACTTGCCAGCTGGCGAGGAATTTACGGGATCCTCACTATACTTTGTGGACGAATCCACTGGGCAAAAGAATACTGTCAACTTCGCACCAGGTGTGGCAGTCATGCACCGTGGCGCAACTCAACATGCTGCGCTGCCAATCATCAGTGGAGAGCGTACCAATATGGTCTTGTGGTTGTACGGAGAGAATGGCCGTACCAACTCATACTATCCATATAAACAGGAAGAGCAAATGAGTCGTGAAGCGCGGTGGGTGAAACCGGTGCGAGACTCTGACGACAGGTGGACGCCATTCTAATGTCGTTGTGCTCAAGACAATGACGAGAAGCAAGACAGGCTCAATGCCATGGCAGCACACAACACTAACAGAAGACGAATGGTCTACGAGAAAGCTACTACACGATGTTCAAGCTAAGCTAATACACAATTGAAACAATAATAGAAAATAGTCTAATCTCATAAGAAACATGCAGTCTTCGTAGGTTTGATGGCGCAATTTGACGAATCACAGCATCGGTATACGATCCTACCAGATTCTACAGGAGGAGTCAAGAGTTCGCTTGATAACAACCAGTTCGTGAAGCGACAACTCCCGCTTTACGTGCGCAATCCTGGTACCCGGCCTAACGCTCAGGCTGCATTCCCCGCTGCGTTCAAGTTCAACGCTAACGTTGAGGTAGTACGTCGTCTTGTTAACCTCCAGGTACTCGACAACAACGATGCTAGAGCTGAATGGGTGAACTTCGGGAGCAACCGTGCCCCCAACCCACCGCCCTAAGAGCGCGGCGGAAAAGGCATGGGAGCGTTACCTGGTGGTGTCTTGATTCTATGGAAGCATTTCGTCGTGACCAACTTCGAGTGAATGATGGATCGTGTCATATCTTCTACATCGGACGAGAGTTTTTGCAACTTAAAGAGTCGGGAAAGACACAAGGTGAATTGCTGCAATGGGTAGGCGAGCAGTTCCCTCGCTCGAGATCGTTTTTCATTCAGTGGTAGACACTTTTTAATAGTAGTACTGCATGCTTCATCATGAAACTGGTGGGTTGCACAACACAACTGTCTAAAGTAGAAACGACAGGTTTGTTTTCCAGGAGTTCAACCTCTTCACTAGCAATGCTTTTTAAAGATCTATTTTCATCTCAACGGCTTTCCAATCTTTTGCATCCAGTCTCCTCTAGTAGTGATATTCGCATCCGTATGGACAATGAGGCCCACCACAGTCGTCGCAAGTTGTAATACAAGGACACCGATGCCCGCAATCGTCACACTTGAGAGCACATGAATTGCACAATACACCGTTGATGGCATGAGAGTCGAGGCATTCATCGTAAAGATCACAACAATCGTCACAAACTGCCTCTCCACAACCAGCACAAAGGAAAAAGCAGTAGACGTGACCACAGATGCGACGAGTACAGGTGGAGCACTGGAATGGAGTCGCGCGAACTTTCAAGCAGGAGGGCTTCGCGCAACATGGTTCGAAGAGGAGACAGTAACAGGATTCATCTTGGCAGCGCCATGGAAGCTGGTGAACGTCTGATCGCAAAGATTTGGTTGTCTTCGAGAGGGTAATGATGTCTCCAATCTCCAAGTATTCATTGATGGCTTCCATCACGTAGATATCGACAGAGGTTAACGTCGTCATAGTGGCTCGCAGACGTCGACTTTATGCAGCTGTGGAAGGAGCGTTGTCGCTTGAATTTGAAATTTGTGAGCTCGATCAAACCACATCAACAATCGGTTTTGCGCGCTACTGTCACAGAAGCAACAGTACGACAAAGTACAGTACTGATGGCATAACTCATGCTATTCCAGCTTTCCATCTTCTATCCTCCGTTTCCTGGGTGCTTAACGCAGTGGTGACAACTCGAGAATAGATTCCCTTCCTAAAGAACCAGCACCCCCCAAATGGGCACTGCTCAGCATTCGCGACATCAGCACCCACATGACGAACGAAAACCGAGGATAATTTGATACCGGTGGCAACAGTGTCTCGCTTATCATTATTGCTGCGCGACGTTGACACAATGGAATAGGAAAAAGTGTACAATCATGAGTAGCACAAAACAATGAAGGGAAATAGACTCGGGTTGAATTGCTTAGGCTTCCTCAACACACCGCGCGACCGGCTACTCAAATGTTCTCAAACAGTTTCGTAGATGAACAGTAGACGCAGCGCTCGTCGCAAAACACCGCAGACTCACTCCTTTTTCGTAGTGACGACGATCTCCAAGAATGCAGCACCGAATGTATGTCTTATCTTCTCTTTTCCTGCCCATGGCTTGCGATGCTTGGCGAGCTCTACTTTCCGTCGACCGTACGATTGGGCTCAGCTTTTAACTTGCTGAAGACGTTCTTGCTCTTCGTCATCCTCGTATTTCACACCCAGCACACCCAGCAGGAATTCCTTGGCCACACTGGGAAATGCTTCACCAGTTTCACGTGCATCCCGGTCCAAATCTTCAGCCACTGTTGCAAGGGCCTCGTCCACGTAATGGTCCAGTTCAGGGTCCTCGCAAATGTCCTTGAAGCCAGATACGATGCATTGACCCAATGCCGTTCGGACAGATGGGTGGTTGATGACTTTGGCAAGCACTGCTGCAATCGGCCACGCAATTATAGTGACGACAGCATCAACTAGGAGCTGAATGGCCCGAGTCACAATACGACGCGGGCGTCCTTCTCGTTTTGCGCCGTCTAGGGGGTGATTCAACCATACCCTTGGTTCTCGATGCTGGTTGGCACCAGCCGGTATGGAGAACAGCCGAGAAGCGGATGCAACTTGAGGTCGAGAACGTCCAGGTTGAAGAAGACCAAAAGCCTGGACTGTGGGAAGGAGGAGAAGGAAAACAAAGGCCCTCATCACATAAACGGACTTTTGGCATCCATACATTGGAGTTGAAGTCCCGAAGACAATCCTCAATGCAAGTGCCCGTACTCAAGAAGGAGTGAATGCAACAAAGGGCCAACGATAGGTGGGATGGGCTTCACTCTACGTACATGTCATGTGCATTTGATGAGAAAGAGAAGAACCAATGCGCGAAGGTTTGCTCGTCATCACGTTCCGGGGCACGCGGCAATCATTTGCCGGGTGTTCCAGCATTTCAATTGACAATTTCGATGCTGCGCGTGTCTCGGAGGCTTCGGTGGCTTCGGTCTTCTCGATAAGTATCCGGATAGAAATGTCTAATACAAAACATGTAAATCACTACCGTATAAGAGACAGAACGAATCCAATCTTGAATCCTCTTGGGCCTTATCGAAGACTTCTTAGCACAACATTTATACCATCTCTTATGGCACTCTCGCTATAAATAAGTGCCGTTTTGGTGAAGGACAATATAAGTCTTGGATGGGTGTCTCGCGTCTGTCTCAGTGGCTTCATAATTCATCAAGACTGACATCAGTAAATACGTGATGTGGCTGGAAATCCAAAAGGTCCGAGTGAAAAGTATCCCCGGTCTTTGTTGGCACGCAATTTCATTTGGTTTCCTACATGTAGTATCAATCTACGAAATGTACGCATGGCAAAAATGACTGACATCAGCTTTTCGGTCTTAGTCAGACATTTTCGACTTCTCGGTAGCTTTTCTACAGAATATTGCGTAGGATATACACATTGTTGTTCTGTCGCACCAAAAACACAGAGGTCGTAGGGGACACAAAACGCAGCTTTTCCCACTTTCCAAAGCAGTCTGGAATCCTCCACTTCTTCAAAACAACAAAACAGAATAACAATGAATAAGTTCGGTGGCAACAGATCTGTGCGATCCTCTAACAAAAGAAACAGCAAGACATCCAAACAACAAGCAGCGAGTTCGAATGCATCGATCGGTTCAGGATCTTCCTATGGCAGCGCCTCCTCCGTGCGATCTGACATTTCCTCGCTTTCAATGGCCTCATCTCTCGCCACCGCACAAGGACCCTCGGCAAGCCGCTTCGAAGGCCTTCCAAGAAGCAGTTTCCCAGCCCCATGTCATTTGAATTGCAAATGCGCTGATTGCAAGAAGCCAAACTCAAGTTTCTTGGATAGCCTCATGGATTTGAGCCCTGGCGTTCAAGATTTCAGAGGTCACGATTCAATGTCGACACTCGGAGACGATTTTGACGATTTCAACCTCTAAAGTGCTCCATGAGGGCCATGAGAGAGCTACACAATTTGATGAATTGTTTATAACCCAGAGAGACTTGCGATATCATTGTACAGAAAGAGATCATAAGCTAATCAACCACTATTTTTAGAAGATTGATCATCCTAGCTAGAACCAAGAACATACTAGAACAGAGCATAGAGGGAGGTTGCTGTCATCTCAATCTGAATCAGGCCTTTGTTGCCACGTACAAATCTACGAGGCCAAAAGTGCCAGCGTGCATAGGTACTTTTTGCATACTCTGACACTGATAGACCAACTGGCGGGTTCGATGAAGACGTTCCACAGAAACGTCGCTTGGCCTTTCGTCAAAAGTACGCACTTTCCGATGTGGTAGAATCAATCCCGAGTACCGTTGCGTTTTTCTTAGTACATGTAAGGGATTTGCCGCATGCAGTTTTATGCAGTATCGCAATAGCTGGTACTACAGTAACAAACGACGCCTGTCTTTTCGATCGGAACTGGTTTGTCCGAAAAGACATAGTTAGTAACCAGATTTTCTCACGTGGACATTCTACAGAATTCCAAATGGAAGCTTGCGTATCTTCGACAGAAAGGAAGAACAGAGACTATCATCTTCTGGAAAGTCGTCGTAACATGGAAAACAGCTTTTGCCATAGTAGAAAATTTCAAGACTGACCGACTCGGTTGTACGACTTCAGACTCGGACATACATTGCTCGTCTCGTCCCCAAAAGTGTACCGAAAAATTGTAGTACACGCCGTAAAAAAGCAGAACAACAAGACAGCAAAGCAACACAACACAGAAGTAAAAACTCTATCAATCGCAATTCACTTACAAACAACACAGTCAACAACACAGTCTACAACAGATAACGACGACAGACTAGCATGAATAAATTCGGTGGAAACAAACGCGCTGGAGCCAAGAAGCAGAGAGCGAGAATTAGCAGCAACGCCTCGATTGGATCAGGATCATCGTACGGGAGCGCATCCTCTGCACGATCAACGGCAACGTCTCTTGCTGATGCCGCAGCTTTGGCTCGTGTTCGCGATGCAGGCCCCAGAATGGGCATCACCCGTTTGCCGGCCCCATGTCATTTGAATTGCCAGTGTGATGATTGCAAGAAACCAAATTCATCCTTCCTCGATGGTCTCCTAAGTATCGCCCCCACGACCGGAACTGATTCTTCGGAAGAGGATCCTCTCGGAATGCTAATTAGTGGAATGGAAGACTTTAATTTTGAAGAATAAGAAGCTATATCACGGAGAGCACAATGTACAGGCGAGGCAGCAGCGTTGGTGTGATTGCATGCGAAGACTTTTATAAGAATTACATATTTTAGATGGAATTTATTTTTCAATACCTGATGATGCTCAGCTAAAAATCTTATGTAGTTCTTACAGCAGTTGTTGCGAAAACTATGCTGCGACTTGGTGCTATCGGATGGAGGCAGGAGCCATGTCCTGGTTGCGTTGACTGAGATTGCGATAGCATGAAGAGCAACACGCTTGACAACCCAAGGCCCAAAGGCATGTTTCCAAGTTCTTGGCCTGGTTCGCTGCTAGCTTACAGGGTTCCCATTTTTTCCCGCATACCGTTTTTCGCCGATCAGGGCATCCGTTTGCGACATGGCAGAGACATCCCACGTAAGGTCTTTGGTCTGATACACGTTACAAGATACGAATGCCTTCTGTTGGATGGAAGATGAGACGACAAATCTGGCAAATCAGCTTAACTACAGTAGAAAGCATCTTGGAGCGACAAGACGCCTTCCGTTGGATGGGCTATAAGCAAGGCATGCATCACACTTCCAGTTGCACATTTTGATGGGGTCATGTGTCTGGTTCGAAACCACGGATGCGACTAGACTTCTAGTACCTTGACAACCACCCTCATACAGAGTAATACAGCGTATGTAGAGAGCCAATGGATAGTACTCGGAGTATACAAGTAGACTGCAACGTACCCTATCTCAGAGGAGGTGCTTCTCCGTATTTGTATTGTGTGCACCCCGCACATGCACTCACATGCAGAGTGGGAGCCATATAGTCGCTCTTGCTATTCAATTTCCTTAGAAGTCACTTTGCCGTATCGGCACATCAGTCGCAGCTCAGGCTCAGGGGCCTATTTTTCCCACTTTTCCATACTGTAGCCCCAAGAGCTTATTCTCGAGTGACGAAGGGCCCGAAAAGCTTAATTCAGCCGATTTTGCAGCCTTCATAACTTTTCAAAAATAACACTTTTCGCCTTTTTGAAACTTCTAAACACTGTGCCATAACAAGTAGAATGGATCCAAGCACTTGAATTGGTTGATCTGCTAAAAAGAATGTGCTGTAATGAAGTGATTTCTAAAAGAGAAAAAACACGCATGCGCGAAAGCTGAATTCAGCCGCTCATTTGACGCATTTTATTATAATAATATCTCACCAGCACAGTAGTTAAACTACTGCGCTGGTGCGCTTAATCTCACCTGGTCCTAGTGGGTAATGCTACCCAGGTCTACACTTAGTCGAAACACCAGTACGATACAAGTAAAGATCGAATCTCTTCTTGCGGCTTGTATTTGTTCATTTTCGCCGTGTCATTTTTCCTTTTC
>JAVCKV010510273.1:0-11491 GCA_032274145.1 Herpochondria borealis | reverse complement strand
CTATGCTCAGAATCAGCAGGAGGAATACCAGTTACAAAATAGATTAGAACAGTCCCAATAATAAATGAAATTACTTGAGGAATTCCCCATTTCTTAACCGTTTTACCAACAAATATGCAAGAGATTACGATTAGGCCGAAAAAGAAAGACCAGATGGGAATAGGTTCAAATTCTAATAAATACTTTATGATATACAAGAGAGATGCAATACCTACTGCCATTCCTGCTACTAAAACAACTAAAAAGTTACCATTAACATGCTCCCAAGCTCCTTTTATACCGTCTTTTTTTAAGACAGGAAAAACAGTACTAAATGCTTTAAGAGCATCAATAAATTCTTGATAAATTCCTGTAAGTAAAGCAATGGTTCCTGCAGAAACACCGGGTACTAATTCTACTGCACCCATTGCCATACCTTTTAAGGCTAGCATTATGTTTTGTGATTTATTTCTAGTCATTTAATAACTTGTAAGCTTCTATACCTCCAGAGCAAGAATAAATTTGACAATTTTCTAATTGTTTAGAAATGGCATCTCTCTGTTTTTCTAAATCCTTTACTTGATCTAGTAATTCTCCACCAGTACCTTCCACTTTATCTTTGATTTTTGCAATCAAGCCACTTACCTCATCAACAGCTTGATCATATTTTCCTTCTTTAAATTTTGCTCTTTCTTTTTTCAAAAGTGCTATACCATCTTTTCCTAAATCTAGAAAAATACCACCTACAACTTTTCCAGCTTCTTTCACTTTTGAGATCGTTGCCTTTGCATCTGCTTTTTCTTCAGGAGAGCCCAGGAAATAGTTATAGCCAACAATTCCAACAACTAATAACACACCAATTTTAATTAATGAACGAATCATAGTATTTGAATTTTATTTAATAAATCTGTTAAAATTTCTGATGCAAAGTTAATCATTTTGATTTTCTTGTATTCACTTCCCTTTAAATATCTTTATTTCCTACATTTTTAATAATTTCGCACCAATTTTGAAACGTATTGCAAGGTTTCCTTGTATATCTTTCAAGTATATTTTTTGTAAAAGTATTTGTTCTTTAGAGTTTTGGAAATAAATATTTTGTTCCCCATTTCAAATGGTATTCGAAAATTCAAAATTCAAAATTATTCATTCAAAATTAAGTTTTTTAATATGGCAACCTACAGTCCAAGAGAAATTGAAAATAAATGGCGAAAGTATTGGGTAGACAATGAAGTCTATAAAGTAACCAATGATTCCGATCAGCCTAAATTTTATGTTTTAGATATGTTTCCATACCCATCTGGGGCGGGATTACATGTAGGTCACCCACTCGGATATATCGCTTCTGATATTTTTTCTCGGTACAAAAGAATGAAAGGATTCAATGTTTTGCATCCAATGGGTTATGATGCTTTTGGTTTGCCATCTGAACAATATGCGATTCAGACTGGGATTCATCCTTCTGAAGCTACTCGTCAAAATGTTGCGCGTTACCGAGAGCAATTAGATAATATTGGTTTGTCATTTGATTGGAGTCGAGAGGTGCAAACTTGCGATCCAAAATATTATAAATGGACACAATGGATATTTTTACAAATATTCAAACATTACTATTGCAAGAATTCAAATAAGTCTCAACCTATCGCTGATTTGGTGGCGCAGTTTGAAAAAGAAGGAAATGCAAATGTCAATGCTTCTACAAGTCAAGAGGAAACATTCTCTGCTGAACAATGGAATGCAATGACTCCAAAGCAAAAGGACGAGGTCTTGATGAACTATAGATTAGGTTATCAAAAAGTTGGTTTTGTAAACTGGTGTGAAGCTTTGGGAACTGTCCTAGCGAATGATGAAGTAAAAGATGGCGTATCAGAACGGGGTGGTCATCCTGTAGAGAAAAAACCAATGAAGCAATGGTCATTAAGAATCACCGCTTATGCAGAACGATTGTTATCTGATTTGGATCATGTGGAATGGTCAGACTCTTTGAAGGCTATGCAAAAAAATTGGATTGGAAAATCGCAAGGTGCTCAAGCATTTTTTAATGTTCCAGATACGGATGAACAAATTGAAGTTTTCACGACTCGACCTGATACTATATTTGGAGCAACCTTTATGGTCTTAGCACCTGAGCATCCTTTGGTTGATAAGTTGACCACGGAAGAAAATAAACAAGCTGTTGCAGATTATATAAAATATGTCAACACTCGATCCGAAAGAGATCGGATGGCTGATGTTAAAAAAGTGACAGGTGCATTTACAGGTGCCTTTGCTTTCAATCCTATTACTGGAGAGGAATTGCCAATCTGGCTTTCTGAATATGTATTGGCAGATTATGGAACGGGCGCGATCATGGCTGTTCCAAGTGATGATGATCGTGATAAGGCTTTTGCGGAAAAATTTGATTTACCAATTATTGATGTAGTCGACAAATCAAAATACCCAAATGCAACTTTACATGATAAAGTTGGGGTGATGAAAAATTCTGGATTTTTGGATGGCATGGAAGTACCTGAGGCTATTGACGCTGCTATCCAAAAAATTGAAGAATTAGGAATCGGAGCTGGTCAAGTGAATTACAGATTACGGGATGCTAACTTTAGTCGCCAAAGATATTGGGGAGAGCCCTACCCTATTTTGTTTGACAAAAATGGTGTAGCTCATGCAGTCCCTGAGGATGAATTACCAGTTGAGTTACCGAATTTGGATGACTTCAAACCTACTGCAGATGGTCAATCTCCTTTGGCGAAAGCTACAGAATGGGTAAATGAAAAAGAAGGTTTTACAAGAGAAACCGATACGATGCCTGGTTATGCAGGATCTAGTTGGTACTTTTTAAGATATATGGATGCTAATAATGAAACTGAATTTGCAAGTAAAGAGGCGATGGATTATTGGCAGGATGTGGATTTATATGTGGGTGGAACAGAACATGCCGTTGGGCATTTATTGTATTCAAGATTTTGGCATAAATTCTTGTTTGACAAAGAAATGGTTCCTACAGTTGAGCCATTTAAAAAACTAGTCAATCAAGGAATGATTCAAGGAGTCATTGAATATATTTATTTGAAAAAAGAAAAGGAGAATGGGAAAAGTCAATTCTACTCTGCGGAGATGGTGAAAGAAATGGGTGAAGATGGTTTTGCAAAAATCCCAGTTCATGTTGATTTCGTTCAAGAATATGGTTCTCCAAAATCATTTTTAAATAGAGAAAGTATTCAGAAATTTGTAGAATGGAGACCTGATTATGCAGACGCAGAATTTATCTGTGGTCATTGTACATACCGTCCTTCCTCTCCTCCAAATGATGGTAAAGATTGTAATTTCATTACCAAGTCAGAGGTTGGGAAAATGTCAAAACGATATTTCAATGTGGTGAACCCTGATGATGTAATCGAAAGATATGGTTCTGATTGTTTTAGAATGTACGAAATGTTCTTGGGCCCAATCGAACAAGGGAAACCTTGGGACACCAAAGGAATTGATGGCGTTTCTAAATTTTTAAGAAAATTCTGGAGTTTGTTTCACGATGATAACAATGTATTTACAATCAGCGATGAGGCGGCGACCAAAGATGAAATGAAAATTTTACATACTGCCATCAAAAAAGTAAATGATGACATCGAGCGTTTTTCATTCAATACTTGTATTAGTGGATTCATGGTAGCGACTAATGATTTGAAAAAAATCAAATGTAATAAGCGAGCGATTTTAGAACCGTTAGCACAATTGATTGCTCCTTTTGGTCCACACATTGCGGAAGACTTATGGAGTAAATTTGGAAATCATGAAAATGGATTTTCAGTTCATAAAGTTGATTTTCCTCAAACGGATGAATCTTATTTGGTAGAAGACTCTATTACTTATCCTATTTGTATTAATGGAAAAAAACGTTCTGAGATGGCGTTTTCTGCTGATGCTTCGAAAGAAGATATGGAAGCGGGGGCTTTGGCTTTGGAGGCTATTCAACAATTTATGGATGGGAAAACGGTTCGTAAGGTGATTGTTGTTCCTAAGCGTATGATAAATATTGTAGTTGGGTAAAATTTTTAAATTTGGTAATAAATATTAATGTTTGACGAAGAAAATATTCTCAAAAGGATTGTTCATAAACTAACTGTCATGCATCAAGAGATAGACAGTCTAAGTAAATTAGGATTGACTGATGCTAATATTGTTGCTGAGGACTTCCTTCGGGATTTATTTAATTTAGTCTATAATGAAAGTCATTTTATAAATCTAAATGATAAAAAAAAGAATTTCCCTGCAATAGATTTATTTGATGAAATAAATAATACTCCTTACCAAATTACTTCTAGAAATGATCCGAAAAAAATAAAGGAAACTATTAAAAAATTTAAATCCAATAATGATATTAATACTTTTAATGGTTTAAAAATTTTCATTATTGGAAAAAAAAAGAAATACTCTTCAAAGTTTGAATTAAAAACTTCAAATTGGGAATTTTCAAATCAAGACATTTTAGACATTGATGATTTAATTTCAGATATTAAAAATCTTTCTTTTTCAAATAAAAAAAAAGTTGATTCATTTTTAAATGAAAGATTTGACTTATTTAGAAATAAAATATCTAGCCCTAAAAATCGATTAAAAAAATTAAAGCTATTCTTTCTATTTGTTTTAGTAATAGTTGTTGTTGTCTCTGTCTATAATAAAACCATTCCTTCCTTATATGATAAAAAGCAAAACTCCAAAACCTTTCCAGCTAAAAAAGATCCATTAAAATATAATATTGCAGTTCTTCCATTCTTTGATTTCGAATCAGAAAATAAGACTGGCTTGGGTGTGAAAATAACAGAAAGGTTACAAGAGCTTAAAGTTGAAGATACCCTAAATATAGGGGTGGATTTCTTTGATATACACAAGGATAATAATTTTAACATTAATAGAGTCAGAACTTTTTACGATTCGCTTGGGTATGACTTAATAATCTATGGTGATGTAATTAGTGGTAATTGTAATATTAAAGATAGGATTTGTGTAAACTACATTAATCTTAAATTGAGTACAAAAAATGAATTATCATATTCATCTACAAGTAGAAAAAAAGACAAATATCTTAATGCTTCTGTTGACGATATTATGGAAGGGAAATTACAAGCAGGTTTTGAAGCTATTATATATTATTTCGAAGCTATAATTGCACATTATAAAGCTGATAATATAAGAGCATTAAGATTAATACAAGAAATAAATAATGATGAAATTCAAGATCCATTTATAGAGAATTTAAAATCGGATATTTTTTGGGCTTCACATGATTATGAAAAATGTCTTGCTTCTCAAATTTATTCTGCTGAATACTTCTTGAATAGAGGTGATACATTAAATGCCTCTATACAATATGCAAAAGCAGGAGGAACTGCTTTTCAATTAAATAAAAATAAAAAACAACAAAAATTATATTCATTGGTTTATTCCTTGATTAAACCAAATATTAGAGAACGTGAATCATTTTACTTAATTACATTAACTAATCTTAGTCGGATTCGATTAATTAATGGTGATACAACTCTTGCTCTAGTAGGATTTAATGAAATGTTAGACTCTTTGGATATTTGGAACGACCCAAGCCTGACTTATCATAAAGCAGAAATATATTTTTCACTAGCTAAAATTTATGTAAAAAAAAGACATTTGAAATTAGCAAATGAATATATATTTAAGGGAAAATATATTTGCGATAATATTATTTCGGAGAAATATAAAGAAGAAAAAATAAGTTGCTATTCTAATCTTGCAGATTTTTCATTTTTAAGAAATGATCATGAGACTGCTTTAATTTATTTATCAAATGCAACAAAATTATTAGAAGGAACTTATGATGAAAAAAGAATTTATAATATTAATCTACAATATGACAAAAGTTACTCACTTTTACACTTAAAAAGATTTAATGAAGCTGATTCTGTTATTCAATTAGGATTAAATTTATTGAACAAATATTATCCTTCAAATCCATTGGAAATTCAATTTAAGATGTCACGTGCAAGAATTTATTATGAAAAAAAGGAATATGCAAAAAGTCTTGAATTATTAATTGATATTAAAAAATTAGATAAAGAAAAATTATTTATTGACCTCGTTGACAATTTCATTAAACGTGTAAAAAATGAGATGTAAAAAAATTACATTTCAATTAAAATAATCTACAATTTTCTACTCTTTTTCTCTTTGAATAACTACAATCTAAATCTTCTCTTTTGGCTTTATTTTTGACAACTCATTAAGACTTCCCACCAATAATCTCCGCATTTACCAATAAACTAACTTAAATGAGAAATCGAATCCTACTAACCTTATTAGTAATCATTTCCTTATTCCACAATACTTTCAGCCAAAATGAAATCCAAAGAGATACTGGAATCAACTTAGTCCCAAATCCAAGTTTTGAAAAACTAAGAAAGAAAAAACCAGATCTCAATGCGGAACCCTATATCGCCTATCGAAACTATATGTCGAAATGGGCAAGTGCAACCAAAGGCACTCCAGATTTAATATATAATACTAATGATGGAAAATCTGATGAAGCTCGTACTGGTGAAAAAATGATTGGAATACTTACTCATAATCCTGTTTCTAAAAGGTCAGATACTTGGAGAGAATATGCTCAAGTTAAATTAACTGAATCCTTATCGGAAGGAAAAGAATACAATTTAGAATTTTGGGTAAAAAGGCATCAACAGGCAAATATGGCTTCTAATAATATGGGCGCGTATTTGGGGAAAGCTCCTATTGTTGAGAAAAATTACGAACCGATTACTAATATGGAATTGGTTTTAAATGAACCCAATATCATTAATCCTGATAAACCTCAATGGGAAAAGATCTCAGGAAACTTTGTTGCTCAAGGTGGGGAGAAATTTCTAATCATTGGTAATTTCTATAACAATGAAAATACAAAATTTCGAAAAGTAAAAAACATTGCAGAACCTGCTTGGGAAAATTCTTACTATTTATTGGATGACGTCAGTCTTCGAGAAATTATTTCAACTGAGATTGAGCCTGAGCCTGAAATTGTAGAGGTTGAAGAACCTATTTTTGAAGATGTAAAAATTGAAAAGGGACAAGTCATTAAGTTGGATAGAATTTATTTTGATTCTGATAAATATGATTTATTACCTGAATCAAATGAACAACTAGATCAACTTGTTTCACTTTTAAATAATTATCAAAGTTTAAAAATTGCAATTCATGGGCATACAGATAGCAAAGGTTCTGATCGATATAATGAGACTTTGTCAAATCATCGCTCCAAAGCTGTTCATGATTATTTGTTGAATCAAAATATTGATTATGCTAGATTGGAGTTTAAGGGGTTTGGAGAAATTCAGCCAGTAGATTCTAATGATACGGAGGAAGGGAGGCAGAATAATCGTCGGGTGGAATTTGTTGTTTTGGAGATAGATGAGGAGAATGTTGAGGTGGTGAGTAAAACTGGTTTTTAGGCTTTTGCCGTTTTTGGTAAAATAAAAAACAGGTTATTCGATTTTGATTTCGAATAACCTGTTTTTTATTTTGTCGAAAACTGCGATGGTTTTAGACGGTTTTGAAAAACCGTTTTACAGATTTTCATTCACCGCATCTGCTGCATCAATTATTCCCCATCCAAAATTATTACTTTCGTTTGGATAAAATGAGGCATTCCATTTCATGGCATTAAATATATCTGCTTTTGATTTGTTTGGATGATTTGACCAAATCAATGCAGCTATTCCAGCAACGCTTGCAGTTGCAGCTGAAGATCCACCTACATATTTAGGTTGATTGGTATCCAAGGCTAAAGACAATCCTGTTCTATCATTATTAGACGCACGTTGCATGACCATTACAAAATCAACTGCTCCTCCACTATGACAGGTATTACATTTTGTCATGGAACCACTTCCATCTTTTACACCTGTTACTGCAACAGTTTGAGACATATTTGCAGGAAAAATAACGCCCCACCAAGATGTCCAAGAAAGTGAAGTCCCCGCAGCAGCAACAATCATTTTACCTTTATTATTTGCAAAGTAAATTCCATCAGCAACTGTTCCACTCCAAAAAGGAGTTCCAATTGACATACTGATCACTTTGATATTGGATCGGTTACCTGCAATGATTAAAGCATTTTTAACTCCATTTTTTTCATTACCTGTATTGATGATTACATCCTCCACCGCTCGAATAGCCAATAAGTCAGAATTGTAAGCAACACCTACTGCATTGCCATCATTACCTCTAGGAGCTGTTGCATAACCACTCATGGAAGTACCATGTCCACATTGGTCGTGTGGTGCATCTAATGATCTCCACCACCATCTACCTGAATAATGTGTACTTAATCTTTCTACTGTTCGCCCAGATGAATACCCACTATTAAATGCGCTACCTAAATTCTCTTGGTCATCAGAAGCTCCTGTATCAATTACACAAACTCCGATACCATTTCCTGTCGAAGTATTCCATGCCCCTTGAACATCTGAAGTTCCGAGATGCCATGATCGTTTCACATTGGGAGCAATGGTAGAATAATCATTTGTATTCAAATTATAACTTGGAGAACCATCACATCCAGAACTGCTTCGAGTTGCAGCTTGTTGAATCATGGAAGGTACCGCATAACTCATTGGTTCTACATATCGCACTTCTTTCATCAATGATAATTTCTCAATGGTGTTCTTATTTGTAATTTGTAAAACCATTGTTGGAAGTGTTTCAGGAAAACCGTACGGTAATAAATCTTCTATTGTCCTTGCGGTACCTGTAATTTTTTCACCTTCCAAAACCATTTGTAATAAGTCATTTCTAACTTTTAGCCATTCTTGACTTTCAATATTTATTTCATGAATTGTATTTTCCAAGTTTTCTGTATTGAAGAGTTGGTAGCCAATTCCAAAAAGGGAGTCGGCATGCATTCCTGCACTCCAAACAAAATTAGCATCAACAGATGACCAATGGAAAACGCCATTTTCTTTAATGGAGTTTTGGAGAAATTCATCCATTTTGGTTCGATCCATTGGATCTTGTGATTGGGAAAGGTTTTCTTTGGTTAGTTGGTCTTTGGCACAGCCAAAGAGTAACATCGTTGCTAGAGCAGCAACGGCTAGGTTTTTAAACATAGTGTGAAGGTTTAAGTAGTTGAAAAATTATTTCTATAGTTGATTAAGGAGGTTAGCGAAATTTCGCTTAATGTATAACAAAAATACAAGATTCTTTTAAAGAACCAAATTCAAAATAATACTTTGATTATATATTTATTTTTCAAATAAAATATGTTTATAATTCTAGAATCTTTGGAGTTTGATCGCTAAGCTTCTTTTTCCTAGTCTCATGAAGGTAATCGCAGTTCTGAATACCAAGCAATAAATATCTACTAATAAGTATGATCATAACTATATCTATTGCCCTCCTCTTAGTAAGTAAATAAGAACCTATTCACAAATAGTAGTTCTTTTAGAAAAAATCATCTTAACATCTTTTAGTTTATTGGAGTTCTAAAAGATAGACTTCAAAACTAAGATGTCACAAGTCTAATACTTTTCAATTTTTTTTAAAATATTATTCAAAAATTCCTAAATTTTTCATTTGTGACAAGCTATTGGCATAGGAATTGCAACTCTCTTAATTGTAACACATGCGATAATTCACTTCCCAATTCTTCTCCCACTTTTCCCCCACCTTATTTTTTAAATCCAACATTAACCGTCAACCATGAAAAACTTATTTTTAGTTATCGCTTTATTATTAAGTAACCTAACATTAACAGCGTCTAATTATGATAATTGCCATCCTTACAATTGTTCTTTTACTACAGGAAACGAAACAATCGATCTAGAAAAAATCTTCTTTATTAATGAATCTGAAGATTTAATTTTTGTTGATTTTCAAAGTATCTCATTTCATATTCATGAAATAAAAATTACTCAAAATGGAACAGATATTTTATCAGAAGATGTCTTTGAGTTAGATCAAGAAATGATTTACGAAATTGATTTAACAATTTTTGAAGAAGGAAAATATTATGTTGAATTATTAATTGAGGACGATACAAAAATCAGAATGCCTATTACTATTCGATAAATAATATACGACAGATTTTAACAATGATTTTGTTTCTTATTTCCAAACACGTCCTATTTCTAAACCTTTAGTTGCATGCGCCATTTTTAAATAATAACACAACGCCTTTTTTACACACACGTTTTAAGCCTATTTTTTACACACGTCCTATTTTTTAAAATTTAGTTCATACGCCTTATACTAACACACACATTTTAGAAGATTATTACATACGTCCTTTGTTTTACGTCTTAAAGTCACGCGCCTTTTTTAACAGCACAAAGCCTTTTTTCTAACACATTTTTTAAAATTCATTTTACACACGCCCTTTGTTTTACGCCTTAAATTCACGCGCCTTTTTTTAACAACACAAAGCCTTTTTTTCTAACACACTTTTTTAAATTCATTTTACACACGCCCTTTGTTTTACACTTTAAATACACGCGCCTTTTTTTAACAGCACAAAGTCTTGTTTTCTAACACACTTTTTTAAAACTTTTTTTTTACACACGCCCTTTTTTTTACGCCTTAAACACACGTGCCTTTTTTAACAGCACAAAGCCTTTTTCCTAACACACTTTTTTAAAATTCATTTTACACACGCCCTTTGTTTTACGCCTTAAATACACGCGCCCTTTTTAACAACACAAAGCCTTTTTTTCTAACACACTTTTTTAAATTTATTTTGCACACGCCCTTTTTTTTATGCCTTAAATTTATGCGCCTTTTTTAACAACACAAAGCCTTTTTCCTAACACACTTTTTTAAAATTTATTTTGCACACGCCCTTTGTTTTACGCCTTAAATACACGCGCCATTTTTAACAGCACAACGCCTTTTTCTAACACATTTTTTAAAACTTATTTTACACACGCCCTTTGTTTTATACTTTAAATACACGCGCCATTTTTAACAGCACAATGCCTTTTTCTAACACATTTTTTAAAATTTATTTTACACACGCCCTTTATTTTATACGGCTTATACTAACACTCATTTTAGAATATTTTTACACACAACCTAATTTTTCCATAAATACAATTCTTTGTTGTACAATGCCAAAAACACACACCACTTTTTAAAACAATTCATTTACAACACCATTTTTAAACGCCTTATTATTCTAGTCTCTATAACCCAGACTGATTAATTAGTAAATTCTATTGCTTTGACTAACACCATTTTAACACAGCGCTCACACGTTTTTTTAAGTTAGCAATAGAAAAAAAGGTTATCAGACTTAGAAGCTTTTCTATAATGATAATCAAATGGATTTTTATCCAAAAAAAAATTGGAGGCCAACTCATCATTAGAGTAGCCTCCTTTTTTTTATTGAAAAATAGTAACTACTTAGGTGTCAGGAGCGAGGGGCGAGGAGTCAGGTGTGGGATTTTTACGATTTATAAATGAGTCCAATAAATCGTGAATAGGATAAATCGTAAAAACCCCA
>JAVCKV010510162.1:0-11491 GCA_032274145.1 Herpochondria borealis | reverse complement strand
CCATGGTGGCGTTGTCGACGGCGGCGTCGAACAAATCGTCTTCTGATGGTGAAAACGATTCGTCTAACTTTCTGATAGGAAACATGCTATTTTTCTTGAATTGTTTATCGACGTCGCTGTTTGTGATTCTATCGAAGGAAGTGTTGAAACTTTACCCACCATTGTTGGTAACCGCGTGGTCTTACAGTCTGGCGGCTGCCTACATGGCACCGACCGCATTTCTCACATCCTTATCCCCCCGGATTATGAATACTATTTGTCCTGAATGCACGTCACCCTGGGAGATCCCACCGGGTGCTTGGTTTGCACTCGCCTACTTTATTGTTTTTTCGTCGGTAATCTCGCACGGTCTCTTGACGTGGGCTAATCAATTTGCCACTGGAACACTGGTGATGGGATTTACGGTGTTGCAACCAGTAGCGGCTGCGTTGTTGACGTTGTTGTTGTTGGGATTGTCGTTTGTGAAAACGTGTGACGCGGCAAGTAATAATGGTGGCGCTTGTTTGGATCCTCCTGGTTGGAGCTCGGCGATTGGCATGTTCGGTGTGTTCTGCGGGCTGTATCTTGTGATTACCACCGAACCAAGTCCCCAAAAGGAAGACGAGCGATACGAACAAGTTTCTCAGAATGATGGCGAGGCACCATCTTCTGGAAATCAAACTACGAGTAAGGGGGCATGAGAGGAACTTCTCATCCATTGATCTTGTAACGCATTCTGAAACCGCTGTCATTCGCCATTTTCAATCCTCCTGTTGAACTGATTATTCGAAATCGGCTGCTGACATTTTGCCGCCGTACCCGTTCGACCATCCGCGGAACCGCTCCTCAGACGATAGGAGGCGGTGAATACAAATTGGTTTCTATTGCGCAGTGTTTTCTCACCACAAGTGAATTCGATAGACACTAATCGCAATAAATTGGTACCCTGGTACCTGTGCGACTAACCACTAGGACACGTCAAGACGACTCTCCGTTCTCTCAGTTTCGAAACTCGTTCCGCCTGGTGCCAACGAATCGACAGTAGGCAATCTATCAATCACAGCTGATACAGACACGGAGAAGAAACATCAAGATCCTGCTAAATGGAGGCACAGGTCCGCACTCACAAATTGTGAGCGCCTGTGATTCAATTGATGGAAGTGACGTCCTCAAGCTACAGTTTTCAAAAATGTAGACACCAGATTGTCGCTACGGGACTATCAACAAAACTGTGTGAAAAGGCAGCGCAACGTAGACATGACGCCACCTCGGTACATCAGACAGACATGCTTGCGTCATCATTGCAACAAAAGAGGTCCAAAAGTGAACTTTCATAGAATTCTGCTTCTGCAGAATTCGAATTCTTCTACGTCGAACAAACGACAGCTGCATACCGTGACGTGGTGCTTCTCATGTGGCAAGTAACGAAAAGCCGACCTCTCTGTTGAAGATCACAATGACCAGTGAAGCAAGCACCTCACAATTCACCCAAACGAGCAAGACCAACAATGAAGTCGAGCATTCTGAATTTCGTTGTCATTGTAAGCGCTGTACAAGCCTTTAGCCCCAGCAGTACCATCACATCAAGGCATTCTAGTAGAACGTCCCTGAATGCGTTTGATGTTGCCAGTACATTCAACGTTGCCGATGCCCTCAACACCTTCTACGAAACACAACCCTACACGGCAGCATTTGTGACTTGTAGCGTCAAGGCATCTGCTGCTGATATTGTGGTCCAGAACAATGAAGGCAATCAAGCCGAAGAACAAGTTGCAGCACTAGCCCCCGTCGAAACTGAAAAACAGGACTTGGACTTGCAAAGAACATTGGGCTTGTGTCTCTATGGTGGTCTGTATCAAGGCATGGCACAAGAGTTTCTTTACAACAATGTCTTCCCATCCCTGTTTGGAGAAGACGATTCGCTTCGAACCGTCCTATCACAAGTCGCACTCGACATGAGCGTAATAACACCCTTTGTGTGTCTCCCCGTAGCCTACATGGCCAAGGCCAGCGTTGCGGAGGGTGAAGACTTGATGGATGGTTTGCGCAAGTACGTGAACCATGTTCAAAACGAAGGCATTTTGTTCAAATACTGGGCCTTTTGGGCTCCGTTTCAGTTCATGACATTTGGAGTTGTCCCCCATCACTTGAGAATTCCCTTCATTGCCTTCTTTTCCTTCTTTTGGCTCATGATTCTCTCCAACGTGTCGGCGAGACAGGAATCACCAGTGTCAGAGTAAGTACGGCGCGGTGAACAGCTGCAAAATCGACGCTGTCGATAGCGATGAAGGCGAAGCCAGTCGTGGATCCCAGGTCAGTGGAGAAATATGCGCACAGAAACAATATCAAGCGAACGAATCCACTTTCGACGAAAGCTCCAGGAAACACGAAGCCAGTCACTTTTTGAATCTCAGATGATACACGTACCAGCAAATAGCATGGAGCCAGCCATAGCTATTACTACATTCTAGCAAAGACTCTGTCATACCAGTACTATTTTGTCGATGCATAGATGTGACTGTCGCATTCTTCTAGAGATCGAGATGAGCCAGTCGCAGCTTATGATCTATTAGTTGCAACGACAATGCAAGCAGAGCAGGTCCCTCCTTGTAATGAGTCTACGTACACATCAGGTCTGATTGATTCCACCACTATCATCAAGCAAAACATGACAGAGAGTCATTACTATTTCTTACAAAACTCACGTCAACTAGCGTAGCAGCGCGCGAAAGAACACTTGTCTTTGCCATCCATATTGCTGACTGCCCAACCTCATCGATCTTTTGAATCCTACGCAGCTAGCGTACCCAAAGACGCTGTGAGGCCTACTCGTCGTTGTCGCAGTCGTCTTCAATATCGCTGTCGTCCAGTTCCTTGAGCAGTTCGAGTTGCTGCGACGGTGAAATGCCGGCAAAGTGACTTGCGCGTCGAATGTTCTTTTGAAGCTCCGTTTCTCCCATTTGACGATCCGGCATCGGTGGACAGTTGTCCACATCAATGTGATGAAACCTCCAAAGTCCCAAACAGGCACTAGGCTCGTCTGGACTTTCCGGCGTTGGCTTGTCAACAATGATTGCCAAATCAAGAGAAATACCCTTGATGTAGCGTCGCAGCATGGACGAGATACTTCGCAACGTGGCATTCGAGACAATGTCCAGCTCTACTTCCAAACAAGGTTTCAAAGGCTGTCCATTAGGAGCTGTCTCGGCTTTGTGAAAGACCCATTTCGATGGAAGCATTTCTCCCTGGAATTGTCAAAGGAGATCGAGTTAGACTTGGACGAACCAAAAAGTGGGTGCACAAGATGGCTACTTACGGGGATGGTAATCTCCTTTTTTGGAGGTGCAATCATGCGGATGGGCAATGGACCATCTACAAGACAGGGAAAAACCTTGAATCTGCTGTTTCGATACTCATCGTCGCCTGTGAAGAATCGCTACAAGATTTCAAAAGATGAGTTGCGGTAAGATTCTACTGCCCCTTTCGCCCGTTGCTCATAACGTACCTTCATGGCGCGAACGTCATTCGCATCATCGTCCTTCTCCTCAAGGCTGTCAAAATCAGTGAACCACTCAGGTAGTTCAAAGTAAATCAGAATGTTGGCCCATTGCACCATGATATTAGCTACGAGAGTAGGTGTATCACGCAGGCCCTCCTTGATCAAGAATGGGTGGGTTGCCATTGAGGTTTCGGGAGCATCGTTCAAGAACACATCCATACCTCGCAACGTGCAGGAAGGATCAATGACTTCGTCCTCGAGAGTCACTGCCTCGCACTTGGCAATGTCAAAAGTCCCGATGTGAGTACTGCCAGTGGCATCTTCCTCTTCGCCCGCAGAAACCAACTCCTTGAGGGGCTTCCGCTGATAGTCAGGATTTTTCAGCAAACGGTTCATGAGAGGATTCGCGACCTTGACGAACCCAACCTGTTCCCATGTCTCCCGAGTTGTATGTGTCAAAGTGGACCAGAACTTTCCACTGGCGTCTCGAACAGCACCAGTGAGAGCCAAGGCACTGCCTTCCTTGGTCAGTTTACGCAAATCGGACGGGTAGACCAATCTAAAGCGGCCCATAGGCCTGAAGAGTTGGTAAACAAGTGCGTAGCCTGGCTTGACCGGCGGCAACGCCGTATGTTTCTCTTCCACATCAATGACAGATGGCACTGAACGCTCGCTTATGTCTCCCTCTGATTCCCACGCGGTGACTGCGATGGTTGAAGCTTCTCCACTTCTCTCGCGCTCCAACAGTTTCTCTACGGATCGCACCCCACGGAATCGACCAATCTCCATACCAGCGCAGAAGCTGACAAGGAGCCACACCCAAATGACAGATGCTGGAAGCTGATTGTTCATAATACTGCTCCAGTTGCGATACGTTGGAATGGACGCCACGACAAAAAGGATCAAGGATGCAACACATACATCGTGCAATAGAAATTCCAGAAGCGGAGTTACAACAATTTCAAGGATTTCATCCTCGTTCTCGATTTCGTCGTCAACAGTGACTTGGGAGGATTCAGAAACTCTCAGCTCTCTATCCTGTACAGAGCGATGCTGTTTCTTTTTACGGCGGACAACCTTGTGGAGAACATTTCTAGTCTTGCGAAACGTTTTCTTGCGCCACTTCACTGTTTGGCTCAGCATCGTCCTGACCGAGGAAGTATCTTCTATGGGACCATCGTCGTCATTGCCCGGGACAGCCACGGCATCTGTCGTTTTCTCGCTGACAAATCGGTCTAGCTCAGGTGGTCGAGGTGTCGCTTCGGAGTCCGAGACCAAGTTCTTGGCCTTCTCGATCTGAGAGAGAGAGAGAGATTAGGCTTGGGTGTTAGAGGTTGAATGTATCAATATGTCGATGCCGATTTCCACATTTAAAGAACATACATTATCTGCTACCAGATGTGTTGCATTTGAGACAAACTTTTTGACGCCGGTCAGGGGTGATCTGATCTGGGAGGCTGATCGACGAGAAGGAGGAGCCTCCTTGAAGTGTACTGATCGTTGTTGATTACCCCCTGCATCGTCACGCAGCAGAGACAACTCCTCAGAGTCCTCTGCACCTCCCTCGGCTGGTGACTCGGTCGCCAAAGTGTCTGTCACCTTGTTCTTGGCCTTTTCAATCTGTGGAGAAAGGGCACAAGGTAAGATACCGTTCTTCGGCTACACAGCCTCGAATCCTCCTTCACTTACGTTATCAGTAACCAGTCGGGTGCCTTTTGATACGACTTTCTTGAGACCCAAAATAGGCGACTTCAGTGCCGATGGCGCCGGTGGGGGTTCTTGATCCGTCGTATTCAGAAGTATGTCTTCCTCGCCTGTGATCACAGCGTCGTCGTCAGCAGAACAGTGGGATGCAGCGTCCGATATTTTGTGGATTCCCTCCTTTGCTAAATCGGCTCCGGTTATAAAAGGTTTTGCGAGGACCTGCACAATCGATCGTTAGAATACATGCGATCCATGCATTCACAAATTACACGGATGATTGACTCACCTCGGCTGTCTCGGACATCACCTTTGAGAAACGATTCGAGTTGTCATCATCTCCATCCACCTTGTGGTACTTTTTGTGACTCGGTGGACGCTCCAACATTCCCGCTAAATCGACAACGTACTCTTCGCCGTCCGATTTCGCGTCTACTTTCTTGTACTTTTTGTGCTTTGGTGGACGCTCCAAGGCAGTACCAGCAAGATCAAAGTCTGCCTGACCATCATCTGCATTCTGCTCTTCCCTCTTTTCAACAGTGCTCTCATTTGTAGCAGTACATCCACGACAATCGTCGACAATTTCTTCAACAACCTGGGCCGCGGTAACAAAGGGTCTCTCAAGGACCTACCGACACGCGTGTGAGATTTCAAATTTGAATTTTCATCGTCTTGGCGCACTCGTCAAGTTTGCCGCTGACACTCACCTCGACTGTATGTGAAAGTCTTTCCGACAATGGGTCTGATCGGTCGTCAGGACCCACTTTGTGATACTTTCGCTCGATCGGTGGGCGCTCGACTAGTCCAGCGATATCCAACGTCGTACTGGATCTTTTTTCTTCTTCTTCAGTATCCGTAACAACCTTGTGGTACTTTCTATCTGGTCGTTCCAGTACTCCCGCCAAGTCCACTTTACCATCGTCGTCGTTCTCATCTGCATCTTCAGCAACGACTTGCTCCAACATGCCACTGGACGAACCCCGCGAATCCCGCTTCTTGCCATCTCTTGTTACAACCTTTGCCACCTTTCCAGCAGCGTCCGACGTTCCTCTTACCAGCTTTTGAGCAGTTTTATTCAATTGATTTGATATTCTCTACGAGAAGAAGCGCGTTGTACGTGAGTATAAGCACAGATTATCTTCTCTCGCCAATGGCGGCGGCGGCGGCAAAACTGCACTGCCGCCGCCGCCAACACTTTTTTTCTCACTCACTTTTGCCGCCGACTCTGGTTTTTCCATTTCATCGTCATCCTTTTGGCTCTTGGACAATGATTCGCTCTCCATGGTGGCTGTTTGCTTTGAATGTCGTGCAATCCTTGGGTCGTAAGCAACACCTTCCTCTGAACAAGATTCTTGTGTCAACGCGAAGAATGAATCCATTCAAAAAGAACCGCGCTTCTCGCTTTTTTGGAGAAAGCACGCCAGTACGATGTGCCAGTATGAATGCGTACAGTAATGTGTTTCGAGCGACACTCTCCCTCCGCTCACGGGCCTGGCCTTGCTGCTTCGCATTCAAGTGGTCTCTAGAGTGTATATAGGTGTATGTATATAAGTTCTTACAATCGTTTTTGTGAAGCCTAGTAAGTACCCTCAGCGCTTCTTGTGTCGCTTGTTCCCGCCCTTCTTCCCTCCACTTCCACGTTGATTCGGAAGAGCTCCTCCGCGCCCACCACTTCCTCCAGCATAATATCCCCTCTTGAGCTCCTCTTCCACCGCTTTATTGATATCATCGTCCTCGTCGTCGTCATTTCGTCTTCGTCGTCCTCCCTTTTTGGACGACAATTGTTCCTTCAACTCCCTCGTCGCCAGTCGCTGTGCTTCATTGACACGTTCCAACAAAATCAACACTGTCTCCTCCTCACACCCTGCATATGCTGCCAACTTGGTACCCAACAATCCTTCCAGTCGTTGATAGACCTCCACATCATATTGTGTCACCATGGCAATGGCCTTGCCAGATCGTCCCGCTCGAGCCGTTCGACCCACGCGATGAATGTAATCCTTGCCATGACCGGGCAAGTCAAAGTTGATGACCACATCGACGGACGGAATGTCCAGTCCTCGGGCTGCCACGTCGGTGCAAATCAAAATTTCCCGATCGCCCGATTTGAACTTGTTGAGCGCGCCCAATCGCTTGGGTTGACTCATTTGACCGTGCAGACAGACTGCAGGGAATCCCAAGTTGCGCAACATGAAAGCTAGTCGTTGGACGTTGTTACAGGTTGCACCAAAGACAAGCATGGATTGACCAGCATGTTCATTGACAAGGTACGTCAAGTAGCAATCCTTGTACTTGGCAGGAACGAACAAATAGGATTGTAGTAGTTTCTTGGGGGTTTGAAACTTGGTGGACACTTCGACACGGACCGGATTGTGCAAGGAGGCACGTTGCAGCTTCTCAACCTTCGACGTCATGGTGGCAGAAAACAGCATCGTTCGTCGCCCAGCTGTTGAATCTGGCATGACATCTAGAATTTGGTTCAATTCTTGTTCAAAATCAAGCGACAGCATGCGATCCGCTTCATCCATAATGAGATACTTGACTTTTCTTAGGTGAAATCCCTTGGTATGCGCCAAGTGATCGACCAATCGTCCTGGTGTCGCCACAATAATGTGTGGATTTCGCGCCAACGCAATGGATTGCGTCGCAATGTCCACTCCACCCACAATACAAACAGACTTGACACCCATTCGAACACCCAATCCTTCCACAACTTCATGAATTTGAAAGGCCAGCTCACGTGTGGGCGCCAAGAGAACGGCATAGACAGCCCCGCGAACGGGATTCTCCAACAGTTCTTGCAAAATGGGAAGAACAAAGGCGCCCGTCTTGCCAGAGCCGGTTTCAGCCAAACCAATAACATCCTTTCCCTCCAAAGCGTGTGGCAAAACATGGGCTTGAATACGAGATGCAACGGACCATCCAAGTTTGGAAGCCGCGAGACACAGGGGTTCGACGACACCAAGGGACTCAAACGTCTTCTTGGTCATGATTCCGTCGTCATCACTGTCGTCGTCATTTTGTTTGGTAGAAACGTCTTCTTCTTCTTCTTGCTTTGGCTTCTCTTCTTCTTGCTTAGGTTTCTCTTTCTTCGTCAGCTCCTCTTTCGGGGCCTTGCTTTTCTTTTTGCTCTTCTTGTCAGGCGTCATGGTGATGAGAAAGCAACGAGAAAGTCGTAAAAAGATGAGCGATTATTCACTGGCGGTGGGAGATCCATGAGTTTTTGTACAACTTTGGACTCGCAGCGCTCCTAATTCCTGATTCCAGTACGAGGTTGGTTCGAAGTCCTTTCTGCAGATGTATTAGGTATTAGGGCTCGGGTTGACTGACATGGTGTAGAAAATTGACCTCACGAAATTTTGAGATGCACCGCAGGCATAGTGACGAGATCAGTATTAGCTTTACTGTCGCCATATTTATCAATCCCTAGCAGCTAAAAAGGTGCGCATATTTATTGAATATGACCAGAATGACCGAATATTCGTCTACACGGGCGACCTTTTTTGACGGAGGCAGCTCTTTCTTCACCAATTCTATGAATTGGAATCGCCAAGAGTGACAGGCCTTGGTGACAGTCACTTCACACCCAAACACGCGCCCTTACCTCTCGTCTTTTAGAGCCATCGCGACATTACCCCAATCTCGCTTTGAAGCAGTGTTGAATATTAATAACGATAATGGATCCATTGGTAAGAAATACAAAGTGTGAAACTCTGTCATCATTGCTGCTTTTACACCGGACTGGTTCGCTGATGATCTTGGTCGCTTTCTCCTCTTCAACTTTCTCGACTCGCTGTGCTGAATCAGAGTCACAGCAATGGTTACGGCATGGAGGAACAACCTCCCCTCCACCATGGCAACGGGGGCCATATGGATCCCCTCTATCATGAACGTCCGAAGGAGGAGGAGGAAGAACGTGACTACGATGGACCAGACGCTATGGGGTTTTACGAGGAAGATCTGGAAGAAGCTGCCGACGCGACATGGGCTGAAGTCTTTCATACCTGTTGCTGTCATTCATTCACAGAATGGCTCCAGATCATGTTGGGGGTTACTATTCTCTTCATGTTCCTCTATTTCTTCCTTCTGGGGCTCGAATTGCTCTCAGCCTCTTCCAAAGTTATTGGAGGCTGTACTGCTGGATCACTCTTTGGCGACAACACGAATCCCATTGCAGCACTCATGATTGGTATTCTCGCAACTGTCTTGCTTCAATCTTCCTCTACTACAACATCGATTGTCGTCTCCTTGGTTGGATCTGGATCCATTCCAACGAGGTAAGTTTCCTCATCACTACACGTATTGTGACAGTCGTGTGAATTTATCGACGTCAGCTCTAACAGTTTTTCCCGTGCGTAGACAAGCAATTTACATGATCATGGGCTCCAACATTGGAACGTCTGTGACCAATACCATTGTGGCCATGGGGCAAATGGGTGATGCCGATCAACTTGAACTAGCCTTTCAGGGTGCGACCGTCCATGATATGTTCAATTTCATGACTGTCGGGGTATTGCTCCCCATTGAAGCTGCCACTGGATACCTCTTCTACCTCACCAGGGCCATGGTGTCGGGCTTGTCTGTGAGGCAGGGTACTGAATGGGTCGGACCGATCAAAGTGTTGGTGGGCCCACTCGGAGCCAAGATTATCATTGCCAATAAGAAAGTCGTTGATGATGTTGCCAATGGTGCTACTTGTGATGAATTCTATCCCATTCGATGTGAAGATCCAAACAATCCCACGTACGATACTTGTTCGTACGGCTTGATCGCCTGCCAGAAATCCACCAATGAATGTCCTGCCTTTTTTCAAGCTGGCGCAAGCCAAAGGGAAGACGAAGTCTCCGGTGGTGTCTCCTTCTTTCTGGCGCTCGTCATTCTCATTACGTGTTTGATTGGACTCGTGACCATTTTGCAAAAAATGTTGCTCGGCATGTCGACGCGCATCATCTACAAGGCCACCAATATCAATGGCTACCTCGCCATGTTGATTGGTACCGGATTGACCGTTTTGGTGCAATCTTCCTCCATCACCACATCGACGCTCACCCCACTCGTGGGACTGGGTGTCCTACCACTCGAACAAATGTATCCGCTCACGTTGGGTGCCAACTTGGGAACCACCGTGACGGCTCTGTTGGCCGCCCTCGTGTCGGATAAGATTGATGCGCTCCAAGTGGCGTTGGCGCACTTGTGGTTCAACATTTCTGGGATTGCCATATTCTACCCCGTTCCTTTTATGCGTCAGCTTCCACTCACGGCTGCTCGTAAACTGGGAGCTGCCACCAAAGTGTGGAGAGGATTTCCTGTGGTTTACATTCTGGTTGCTTTTTTTATCGTGCCCATGGCGCTCTTGGGAGTTTCGGCGCTCTTTGAACAAAATTCAACTGGATTTACCGTCCTGGGATGCATTGTGGTGATTATTGCTGTCTTTGTTTTTGCACGGTATTTCTACAATTGGCATTATGGAGGTGGACGAGAGGACTGCTTGTACTGCTTGGAACACCGAGAACGCAAAAAGGTATTTGTCAACCGACTGCCCGACGACATGGAATACGTCATGGCGAAATTAACAGCCCTCTCTGAACACACTGGCTTGCCGGAAGATGACGATGACAGTGAAACAAGAGGCGGAAAGAGTTATATGGAAGATGAGAACACAACTCAGGGATAAACTGAGCGAACGAGAAAAGGATGACACGACAAGAGGGAACCTCTGAAAAGACGTTGTCTCGAATGACGATTGCACGCAACCATGCGATCTTCCTAGATTGGAACCGCTGCTTTTAAAATTTTTATATTACATGCTGCAAGGTTCCTTGGTACGTGCGTTCTTATCGTAGAGGCCGTGGATTTCCGCAGCAGCTTTGTCCTCCTGTGTCTGGTATTTGCGATAGCGCGCACGCGCGGCATCGACCCACCAGAGGGGAGCTTGAGTTTTGTTCGCCTGGGCGTCGTCTCGCCCACGTTTGGCCGCAGCATCGGCCATGTTGTTGCCTTCCTGTTCATCCTCAAAGCAATGTGAGAATGAGAAGATGAAATGAAACGAGATGATCTCGGTGTGAGTCTCCAGATCTCTTCCTCTTTCTTCACCGGCGGGTCTCAGGGGACCCCGCTTACGGCGAAGGATGAAGACGCCCGGTTCCTAGGCGTCCACGCGGATCATGAGGGCAGCTGCATCCCGCAGATCAAAAGAGCTTCCGAATCCCTTCGTGAAGTGGCCGACAGACTCGAAAAACTCCGTTGGCATGCCTCCCCAAAAACCCTGAGGGAAATGTACTGCGCCTACGGGCTATCCAAAGCCTCGTACGG
>JAVCKV010510051.1:0-11492 GCA_032274145.1 Herpochondria borealis | reverse complement strand
ATCTGATTATTTACAACGTACTAGAAGTTATGCTTTCTTAATTACACTTTGTGCTAGTTTAGCTATTGCATATACTTTTGTACCAGAGCCTAACGCAAATTACTCTACCATTAGAATTGCTAATTATGTTGGTCAATACAATTCTGCTTGGTTTGGCGACAATTTTTTGCTCAACAATGCTGCACGATGGTTGCTAGCGACTAGATCAGTCACAAAATAGTGCCCCATCGCCTCAATACTCAGCCAGTGATAAATTATGTCTATCGACGGATGCCGACTTCTGGGCCGCAACGGTATTTCAGCGCCACCACCGGACTCAATTGCACTCACGATAAACTCACTACAATAGACTTTAGACCTATCAGAGGCATCAAACAGGGCATCGTATCGCAATTTTTCAGCGTGAGCCTGTATCGCAAATTCAGCCATGGATTGCCCCAAAACTACGGTCTTAGGATCATAAATAGCCGCGATCGTCACATCATTCAGGAACGTCATTAGCGGCGTTCGCGTAATAAACCCTTTGGTCAAGTCTGTTGGCGACCCCTTAAACAACAGCCGCAGTTCAGCAATGGCGTGATAAACATAAGGTCTTCCATCTTCAATCGAAATAATGCCAGCATGAGCAAACCGATGATAATCAGGGTCGGTCAACGTAACGACAAAATTAATCGCGTTATTAGTGTCGCTAACAATAATCTGCCCAGGTTTTAGTGGCATACCATGAAAATCAATGCCGCCGTTCACGGGAACCGACGCGCTAGAATCGGAACTAACGGTAAATGTTGAAAATGATTCCAGCCTTACTGACGCACAGCCACTTAAGGCATGAAGCAAAAATAAGAACGCCAAGGCCTTCATTTATTATCTCTTTTGTAACTGTTATTGCCAGACACGTCATCGGACTCAAATACCTCTCTGGCATCCTTAGGCAAAGAAACACATGAAATACACAACCCAAGCATGACAACAATCAATATTGCCTTAACGGCTCTTAATTTATTAACCATTATAAATTTAATTTACTCCTGAAATTTCTCATAACACATCTAACAACAACCTATATTAGATCAATGGATTCACGTATACACTATTATTTCATGATGCTCTTGGCAGTGTTTATTCAGCCTATCCGTCATAGAGCGAGGGCAACACATCAACGTCACCGAGCGCTAGCGCTGGCATTAACCTTCTCAATCAAGCCAATAGGCTTTACTTTTAAAATCGGCCTAAACATACTGAAAATTGTTCTTTGAGGTAATCGACGTAAGTCATAGAGAGGTGCTCACAATTTATCATTCTAGTTTTAAAGCATCGCTTTTACCTCTCATTTTCGGGTATCTATTCGTAACACATAGCATCACCGCCGATACTTCAGGTCAGAACCTAGAAGACTATGCAACTCAGAGAATGGAAGAACATAAGGTTGTAGGCGCGTCTATCGCGATCATAAAAAATGGGCAAATAAACCGCGTTACACATCTTGGTTTTGAATCTAACACCACCAAAGTACCAGTGAATCAAGAGTCGTTGTTTCAAGTTGGCTCTATTTCAAAACCTGTCGCTGCTTGGGTTGCGATGACATTGGTCCGTGATGGCAAAATTGGACTGGATGAACCCGTCAACAAGCACCTAAAACGGTGGCACATCCCTGCCTCGAAGTTTAGTACAGAGCAAGTCACCTTACGCCGGCTTTTATCTCATACAGCTGGGCTTAGATTACGTGCTTACAGCGGCTTTAGACAAGGTTTAATGCTACCAACTCTGGAAGAATCTCTATCGGGTGATACAAACGGCGCGGGCAGCGTCGAGTTGTTTCAAGAACCTAACGCAGGCTTCAGCTACTCAGGCGGAGGCTATACCTTGATCCAACTGTTAATTGAAGAAGTAAGCGGCATGTCGTTTAACAATTACGCGCAGCACGCGGTACTAAAACCACTGGGCATGACCGATTCAAGTTACGCACCGGATAGCCAATTATTAAAACACCGAATAGAGCCTCACGGTTTTTCGCGCAAGCCTGTTTCACACCATGAATTCCGCGCTCAAGCCGCTGCATCTTTACACACAACAGCCGCTGATTTAGCCAAGTTTGCCATAGCAAATATGTCGAAAAATTCGATACTCGATACTGACATGCTCAAGATGATGCATTCGCCGATCACTAGCGCGGGATTTGCCGACGTTGGTTTAGGCTTCTTTGTCAGTAAAGACGGACAATTAGCTGGGCACGGCGGTTCAAACTTAGGCTGGCGCGCCGAGCTTCAATTTGGCCCTCAAACACAAGACGGCCTGGTGGTATTAACAAATTCGGAAAGTTCGATTGGCTTCCTAGACGACCTTAAGTGTCATTGGGATGCACAGCGCACCAAACCAACTCTACTTAAACGCTGTGCCGAAGAAAAAGCACACGCGACTGAAGCAACGGTATTAGCAAATAGGCTAATCGTATTAATAGCGATATTGCTATCGACCTCAATCATCGTATTAATCGGGGCGTTGATTACCTCTAAGGCCAAGCTAGCACTGCCTCGACCATGGCCAAAGACTGCCATGCTATTAGCCCTAGCCAGCCTCACTTTATTTACCGGCTTATTCCTTTATACGCCATTAGGCATCAAGCTGCTGACTGGCTTCAATTCGATTTTTGCCACCATCCACTACGCTCCTATATTAATATCAAAGCTTGGGCCATGGGTTATTGGCGTATTACTAGCGATGTGGCTACCATTTTTCATGAGGCGAACAAATAACGTTTAAAAGCCCACCCCCAAATTAGTATCGCCCATTCTGATTAGCCTACTGTCTTGAACGGCAGCTTGTCGGTGATAGACAACCGCTTGATAAGCTGGGTCCATCACCATTTGTAAAAAGGCGTTGGCTTCAGGGTAGCGCGCGATAAACGCCAAGTGCCACTGTTCGGATGGCGGGCCAATGAGAACGGCTTCAGGCTTACCCCGCCAAATAATTTCGCCACTCACTTTAGTAAAAATCGGGCCGCTTTCCTTACTATAAGTTGCATACGCTTGAGCACCCGTCGCCTCTCGTCCATCTTTATAGTCAGCCTTATCTTTAAGCAAAATAAGGTTGAGCATCATGATAGGCGTGTTTCTAGGCAAATCCTTAAACTTTTCAAACTGAGCTCTTTCTGGGTCAATAGACTGAGTCATAGCTAACATTATCCACAATCAATAAAGGCTTAACATACTACAAAATCAATTATGAATATTAACAACTCATTGGATTTTTCAAACCGGCCCACAGTCCTTAATTTTTCCTAGCCAAAATTTGTCAGCGCTGATGAGGTGGGTATCTTGACTACGGCATCAAAGCGCCAAAATGAGTCCTAATCAACTCTTCATTTACGCTGCACGCATCAATACAGCTGCGGGTACTTCGCGGAAAATATATATGATTACACGACTGACGCAAACCTATTCTAAGCCCTAATACTACTGGCTGAAATTTCGGTGTGCCAATATTTTATTTGGGTTGACATTGATATCTCAACATAGTGAAATGCACCAGGGTTGGCGTGCTATTACTACTATTTAGGAGCTAAAATAGAATTGTCAAACCACACGCTTTATCCCGTATGTGGCTCTCTTGTGCATAAAAACGTCGGCTTAACAGAGGCACCTTCAGAGAGCCGTAGACCAAGCAAAACAGTTACTCTACGCAACTATTTTACGACCCTATCGGTGTTGTTAACCTTACTCTTTGTGTTTAATTCATCGCTCTCGCAAGCGATGCAAGGCGGTGACAATAAAATTACGGCTGTATTGCCCGCCATTATGCTGCTGTTGGACGACAGCGGCATCGACTTAAGCATAGGCCAAAGCGACGATAGAGGTTACACGTCGTCGTCATTTGGCGACAATATCAGCTTCAATATACGGCCAAACGACGAATCTGTTGAGTTAGTTGTCGAACTCTCGCAACTGCCAGACGGGGGTTCGTTAGACGTCTACTACAACGGAGCGCTTCTCACAGCGCTTGGTAACGGGCGGCACACTTTACAACTTCCCGAGACAAACGTGTTGCCGGCAAATATTGAGTTTTTTGCCTCCCCAACTGGAATAACATGGCAAATTGACCTCATTCAAGCATTGCTAAGCCGAGGGCCAAGAACACCAGCCGAAGCCCAGCGTTTTCTAACAAAAGCCACGTACGGTGCTACTGATAGCGACATTCAAAAGCTTATGTCAATAGGCTACGAGGCTTGGCTAGACCAACAACTACAAATAGCTCCGACCTTAAACCTACCATTTTTTGACCAAGCCGTTGTTGATCGCAAGAGCGGACGCAACCAATTGCTTGTTGAGGCTGGCGAAACCGACTCGGCCGTACTGGATAGAGGTCTTGGCTTAGGGCAACTTTGTGTCACTCGAATGGATGCGTGGTGGAACTCCACCATGCGCGGTCGAGACCAACTTAGACAACGATTGGCATTTGCCTTAAGCCAAATCTTTGTCATGGGCGACACCGGCTGTGAGGGCGGGCCTCCAAGAGCATTTTCAATTTACTATGATCTGTTACTCAACAATGCGTTTGGCAATTATCGGCAACTGCTCGAAGATGTGACTCTCAACCCGATGATGGGCAGCTATCTAAGTTTACGAGGCAGCAGTGCATCCAGTGCTGGACCATTTTTGAGTCCTGATGAAAACTACGCCCGAGAAGTAATGCAGCTATTTTCCATCGGCCTGACGCAACTGAAGCTTGATGGCAGCGAAAAACGTGTCGATGGAGAACCAGTTGAAACCTACGACAATGCGATGGTCCATGACCTCGCCCGCGCACTCACTGGCTGGCAAGTAGCAACCGGTCGGTTCTTCCCCGGATGGGAGGCACACCCACTCGAACCGTGGGGACCTGACGGCGGTCGCTTTCACGACAGAGGGTCCAAAACCATCATCAATGGCGTGGTGATTCCACCGAACTTACCCATAGAAGAAGATTTAAAGAGGTCGTTAGACGCAATTTTTCATCACGACAATGTGGCGCCATTCATATCCAAACAGCTGATTCAGCGTTTTGTGACCAGTAACCCCAGCCCAGCCTACGTCGAACGTGTCGCACGCATATTTAATGACAATGGGGCAGGTATGCGAGGGGATCTGTCATCTGTCATTAAGGCGATACTGTTGGATACAGAGTCACTAAATTCTCACCTTAACTTACAAGGAGGTAAAGTAAAGGAACCGCTCTTGCGAGTAACGCAGTTATGGCGTGCATTTAAAGCCCAAAGCCCGATTAAATATATTAGATACTTTCATTCCGATCGAGACCTAGGGCAGCGTGCGTTAGGCGCCGAAACCGTATTCAACTTTTACACACCGACCTTCGCACCACAAGGGGAAATTCAAGAGCTTAACTTGGTCTCGCCCGAGTTTGCACTGACTGGCGACGGGCAAAATATTAGGTATTACACCCGCATGGCACAAATCATTCAATCTCTGCCATTTGGAGACCCAAACCCAACCTACTCCAACTCATTTAACCTGCCCATGCAACTCAACCTTGAGTTGGCTAAGACCAAGGCTGACAACATAGATGAGCTGCTAAGCTATCTGAATGAACTTCTGTTTGGCGGGCTAATGAGTGAGCCGTTGAAAAATTTAGTCAGCGACTATCTTAATGACATACCGCCAGATAGCAACGCGGACTCTCGTCGACAAAAACGAGTTCAAGAGGCGTTATTATTACTCGCAGTGTCACCTGAATATACCGTGCAACGATAGTTGGAGAGCAAGCATGTCCAAACCACATTTCACTCGACGATCATTCTTAAAAAACTGTGCGTTAACGAGCGCGGCCGGCTACGCAGGAGGGCTCGCAAGCTTAGGCAGCTTAAGCATGACGGCGCAGGCCGCCACCAGACCACCAGAATACAGAGCCATGGTCTGCGTGTATCTAACAGGCGGCAACGATCACAACATGCTGGTGCCTAATGGCGCTGGTCGCTATCAAGAATATGCCGACCTTCGAGGCTCTTTAGCAATCGCAGAAGAAGACCAACTCTCGATCAACTCTGGAGGTGCTGGCTCTGCGCAGAGCTATGGCTTACATCCATCATGTGAAGCGATAAAGACCTTATACGAAAACCAGAACTTAGCCTTTGTGGCTAACGTAGGGGCCTTACTCGAACCCACAACGGCGGCTCAATTCCGCGCCAGAGATGTACGCTTACCACCGAAGTTGTTCTCTCATTTGACGCAGAAAGACTTTGTCCGCATCGGGTTACCGTTTAATGGCGAAAAAGTCAGTGGCTGGGCTGGCAGAGTTGCTGATCTTTATCACGCTAGCAGTAACACGCCCCTGAATCTAAGCCTCGTTGGCAGCAACGTTTGGCAGCGCGGTGAAAGGAGCAATGGTTACGCTATTTCAGGCGGTGGCATACCACGCATTGTCGGGTATCGCCCCGAAATTGGCTTTGCGCAAGAAGATGCGAGACGTATCGCTCTGGATCAAATGAACCGCATTCCCCATGAACACCTTCTTGTTAGAGAGTATGGAAGAAGAATAGACAAGTCATTAAGCCTGAGTAAGGGGCTCAGAGAAGGGTCGACGCAACAACTCTTCGAGTTAACGACCCCATTCCCGGCAACACGGCTAGGAAACGCGCTAAAGAATGTGGCTCGCTTTATGAACGCGCGTGAAGGTCTTGAAATGCCACAACAGGTTTTTTACGTTAACAGCGCTGGGTGGGATCATCATGACAACCTCCTGACTCGGCATCGAAACAATTTACAAGAGTTAAGTGACGCGCTGGCAGCCTTTTACGCCGCCACGATTGAGATGGGCCTTGAAGACCAAGTAGTTACCTTCACCAACAGTGAATTTGGCCGCACCCTGATACCAAATTCCAATGGATCTGATCATGCTTGGGGTGGAACACAACTGGTCATGGGCGGCAAAGTAAGCGGTGGCCAAGTTATCGGTAGTTTTCCAGAATACACTGACGACGACCCTCATTACGTATCATTTCGAGGTACCTTGGTACCCACCATCGCCACCGATCAGATGAGCTCAACCATTGCCAAATGGTTTGGCGATTTTAGTGAATCTGAACTTAAAGATTTGTTCCCTAATTTGATGGAATTCAATGACACTGACCTAGGGTTTATTAGCTAGCGCATGCAACAATCTTGTTCTCGCTTTCTTACATCTGGCCTTCTGCTCGCGGCTTGCTTGACTCTAAACTGGGGCTCGTACGCACGGCCAGACTATCTTGCATCCTGGGTAGAACTGTACCCAAACGCCAAAGCGTCCGAACTTAACTGTCAACTGTGCCATGAGCAAGCCAGTGGCGGCGACGGTTGGAACGGTTACGGCTTTGACGTACGCAACACGTTCATAGACACCTTTGGGAGCAGCAATATAAAAGCAGCAATAGCGTTCATAGAAAATCTCAATTCCGATGTGGACCCTAAAAATCTGAGCAATCTGAATGAAATTTCAACCGGCCTTTTCCCTGGCTGGGTTAACTCCCCAACCAACACCGTATTTTTTAAAGACAGCACATTCAAATTAAATCAAGCGCCACCAACGCTTGAAGGGCTTTCAGACGAGAGTCAAGCCTGCTTTCCCATTAAGGCTAAAAGCGACGCACTCAGCCTTATTTGCCTCTGAAAACAGGGGCTTACTGAACACCACTTCGAAACAGTTACAAGCTCCGCTCAAACGGAATGTAACGAAACCAAGGATGACTCTTCCAAGTAAAGCCCTCGTGTCGCTCTGAAACATCTTATTAGCATTGCGTATCACGTCGCGTACGTCTGGTGTATCCATACGATGCTGAGCACCTCATCAAAAAATCATGCTTCCTTAGGATCGGCGCCCCAATTTATCGTCGCTATATGTTTGATGTTATTAGCTTGGGTACCTAGGCCTGCGCTTCTTTGAAAATAATACGAGCCGTACGTTTACTCTCTCCTAAACGTACTTGATGCCTCTTATTACCTGAACTATATGATTCTATTAACCACCTATGCTTAATGACAACCCAAGTCTGCCCGGTAACCGTACCAAAGCGTGCCTTACTTTAAAAAACATCACACCCTTTAGTAACAAGTGAGAGGCCTAGGTAGATAGCCCTATTGAGCACCTAAAGAAGCAACACTCAGACAATGGCAAGACCTTATTCGACACCATCAGCGCACTCAAGGAACTCAAGCTTTTCAAGCTCAGGCACGCAATCAATAGAAAAATCACTCTCCGCAGCACAAACAGCAAGCCAACCCCCTGTGGTTACTCCCGATCAGCTGAATGCTTTATCAAGCACTATCATTAATTACATCCAAAGCAATAAGGTCGATATTGCGGGCCTGAACAGCCCAGCGACAAAATCCATGATCACATTTCTGGTCAAGGACACATTAGGTAACAAGGCTAGCGATAACGTTTCCTTAGCAGCGGGCCTTAAGGACGTATGCGCTGTGCTTGATAAACTGCCTGATTTTCAACCGGATACCACCGAGTTATTTCACGCTCTAAATATTATTTATTCAGACAACGGTTCAACACCACAGTCGCCCAACAAAAAACTAACCGTCGCACACGCTATTGTTTCATCCTACTCAGCAGACTGGGTAAAGCCAAACGAAAGTCTGCTAGAAACACCCGATGATCTAATCAAGAAACATGGCACGCTAAAAAAACGTCACGATGCCGCCATCGTGCAAAGAGACAACTGCAAAAACCCCAATGAATTTACGCTTAAAGAGACCATCAACGCTCCAGCTTACCAAGTACTAAGAGACGAACTTACGCTACAAAACACCGACAAAAAATTAACCTTGAATAAAGTGATGATCAAGCCCGTTGTTGATTTGATCGATCAATTGAACGCACACGGCATGGCGTTGGATAACGCTCTCCATCATGAAAATTACCCAAGGTTTAAGGAGTTGTTCGCCAAACTGTATAATGTCAAGAAAAACAGGCTTCAGGAAACCATCAACACCACCAGTACTGAAATCAACGGAATCAAAAGCAAGCTTGGCTTGCAAGCCTCGGAGAGTATCGACCAGCTAGATGATGAAAGGCTCAAAAACTTAGCCACCGAGAAGCGTGCACCCTTTCGTGACGCAAAAAACAGCTTAATGAGCTTGGCTTTAAATCCTTTTACGCCCGACATTGGCTAGGCGAACCTAAAGCTGGCACCATCGCCAGTTCTAGCAACTCGCACTATCAGTCTATATTGATGGAACACGATAAAGAGCAAGGTTATCGTGTGACCATTATGGATTCCTTAGGCACAGGGGAAAAAACCACCTCGCCGTATATTACCAACCCAGAGGATGTGGATACAATCATCGACAATATCGCTCGCGTAAGTTACACGTCGAATGACAACGACCGTATCGTGAATGACGGACAATTAGCGAAACGGATATTTCCGCAGCATATACAAGTATCGGCAGACTCTGCACCGGCAAACTACCGGCAAAGTGGGACACAATGTAGTCTTCAATGCGTTAAAAACCTGATTGCCGAGGCCTCTGGAGCAGACTCTGCCAGCATGCCTATGAATATCGACTATCCTAAAGTAGCCGGTGGTGGTATGGCTGCGGCAGACCCCATTGTGTCGATGAACATAGCCAACCATTTCGACCCACAGCAATGGTCTAATGATTCTCGCGAAGGCTTAAAGATTGCTGGCAATACGCTAAAAAGAGAAGCCGACGCCATCACGTCTTCAGAACCGCAAACGATCGATATTGGAAAATATAAAGAATTAGAAGCGTGGGCAAATACACAAGAACCCGGAACGCCCTTAGATGAAAACTTATTGAAAGAGTTCTTTGCAGATTTTTCTACGTTATTAAAAACGCAAGAGAACAATAAAAAAGCGGCCGGAAAAGCGCAAAAATCTTCATTATATCAAGCACAAGCACTCTATAAAAACAGCCAACCTTCGATTAAGGATTTCACCATATCCTGCCGACCCATTACTTCGGTAAACGCTGCTGGTGCTGCTCAAAAATGTGAGCATGAAACCTTTTTCTTGAAAGATGACACGCTAAAAAAAGAGTTAGTGATCCACCTGCCGACAAGAGGAAAAAAGCCCGACGCCGACCTTTTTGAAATATTACAATCCATATCGCAAGCGATCATTGATTTACCCGAGGATAAAAAGCCAAAGCACATACATGTGTCTATAGGTATCAATGGCAACGACGCCGACCAAACTGAGAAACGCTACCATAAGGCTGTGAAGTTGATCGAGGGTATGAAACGTTTGAATGGCGATGCCGAATTGCCATTCTCGGTGAAGATATCTGGGTTTGAGTGATCTGTATCAGGGCCAGAAGGTGCAAAAGAGTTCATTCCGTTTGGTTCCATCCGCAGCCATTTATTCGATGAAACCTTTTCAAAGGAGAAAGATGATTCTCTGAATGAGGGGTGCCGATATATACAAATGGACGGAGACATGACGTTTAATAGCCATGCGCTAAGAGAATGTCTAGAGTTAGAGGATGGAGACTATACGACCATGCCCTCGCAAGCGGCGACCTCGCAAGAAAAATATAAAACCACTCAAGAAGCCTTTGAACTTAATGCGAGAATTCAAAGGGCGGTGGGAGACGATGCGTATTTTTCAGAGAAAATGCAACTCTTTAGCCCGAAAGCAATGCAGGATTTAATCACCTTGCGTCGTGACGGAACAGAAATCAATGGTAAGTCAGACTGCGAAGGCTTTTTTATTGATACTCATCTGCAAAACAGTGACTGCCACTTTAAAGCAATGCCCGCCAGTGAAGAAAGTGTTGAATTGCATAATCATGAGAAGTACTACGTTAAGAATAAAAAGAGTCAAGAGATAGACACAAAAGAGCAATTCATTAATTGGCTTTCCTCACTCGCTGGCCAGCGTGAAAATATGTCGCGCAGTGATTTTTTTGCTCATCAGATTGCCCGAAAATACGTGACGAATGACATACCGATCATCAAAGCTCAGAAGAACCTGTATTTACCAACATTGATGCGCAATGGGCATTCACTTAATGGTTGCGAGAAAATACTGAGTGCGTTAAAGAACGATAAATGTGATCAATTAAGTGAAAAACAGAAGGTAATATACGATCAGTTTGTAGACGATGTAGAAAACATACCCCACCCTCAACGTCAGAAAATAAAGCAAAGAATACTGGCGCAAGTGCGAGAAGTACTGAATTTTGCAAAGGAGAAGGCAACGTCTTTAACAAACGATGATTTAAAACTTCTTATAAATACAATTTCGACAGCACCGAATAAAACAATGCCCAATGATAATGATGCATCAGGCGGTAAAGGCAAACAAAAAGGAAACAATGACAGTGCTCATTACAATCGCGTTAATACCATGCCTAGAATGCAACTTCCTAAAAATAAAAAACAAGCAGAAATTAAAAATGATTTTATAGCTATTGGTAATCCCCCCTAAAAATAACTGAGTTCATAAGTAGAATATTCTTGTAATCTAAACGCAGGAGATTCTGCATGAA
>JAVCKV010509941.1:0-11497 GCA_032274145.1 Herpochondria borealis | reverse complement strand
AAAATAAAGCTTGGCGATTCATACCAATGGTGAGAAGGAATGGAGGCACTTCGAACTGGTCCACGAACACCTTCCAGTCACAATCATTCATGTGCACAATGACTCTCAGTGTCTTCTATCGGTCTGGTACGGTCGCAACTACTTTTCCATTGCCTGATATTGCCACTGCAGTTATGACGCCACTGCTTTCTGCGTACACCTGCTCCCCAAAGGTGGGACATTTATGGATTCCAAGTAGTGATGGCATGTCGTATGCATCAACATCAGTTGCAACGTACACGAGTCTGGTGGAGTCGTGTTGTGTCTTGCCAAGTGCATGGTTTTGATCGACAAATTGTTCCTGCATCCTTCTATGACGGCATTGATTGCGTCACTGTTCTCTTGAAATGGGCTGTTTTCAGATGAATATGTATACGACACAATGCCCTTTAGAGACCCAAACACCACAAACTTCTTGGTTGATTCTTCTAAATAGACGCCATCAGGGCCAGTCCCAGTGATAGATGTCAATGTGCCTTTTAGTGCCCAGCTTTCCGCGCGATTCGACTCTCTCGTCACGACCGCCGCGACGTATGGATTGGGCATCTGATGGTTCCTGTATCATGCCATGATTGCTATTCCAAGTCCATTGGCGCTGAGGTCATCGCTGAAGGACGTTGCATTGCTGATAAATAAACGACAACACTTCATCTGGCAGTGGTGGTGATGGCATCTATGCCATCGTACCACCCGTCCAGTCAAAGTATTGAGGTGCCTCACCGGTATCTTCCTTTGGAACCAACAACAAGGCGTTGTCATTGTAGGACATGATCATGGAATCAAAACCTGAGGTTTGCAGGCCATACCCATGTCTCCATATATCTCCTTCTGGATTCAGCGCTAGGACACCAGTTGTTCGTCGTTTGCGCCAGGGAGACCCAATGCAATCTTGGAAAAGAAGGCCGACGAGTCAATGGCAAAAAGGATTGTATCGTCTGCTTCAGCCCTAATGTCAATGGCAAGGTCAAGTCCCAGCTTTGATATCTCAACTATTGGGAGTGATGGACTTGCAGTAGGACTTGTCGTCGTGCTTTCACTAGACGAATTCGGATGGTTCGAGGGATGTTCCCCAAAGCTCCCAAACAAACCCACCACACAGGTTGCGGCTAGGCAGAGAGCCATGCCGCATCGAAAGCGATCCCACTGATTCGCTAGTGGGATTGTAAAGCGGCGGCGGCGACGACGAGGTGGGCTTGCAACTGAGGCTTCCGCTTGAACTACCACCACTTCTTCGTCGTCGTCGTCATCATCATCTTCGTCTGCTGCTGATGTTGTTGTAAGTTCCAGGGGAGATAAACTCTGTTGCTCCTCCACCTTTTCGTAGCCACTTGAAGGCATCGATGCTAATTCAATGACTCGTATCCTTCTTTTTGTGGGTTGGGAGAACAATGCGATGAAGAGCACAAAGAGAAAAGGGGCACCAGAATCGACGAGTGCGATGAGAGGAAGTGAGGAACAAACAGCATCAGCTTCAACGAGAGCTGGATGAGTGAGAGAGCAATGCTCCTTTTTATTCACTTTCATGCCCTTTCTATTGCATAGAGTTTAGATTTGAGCCGTTTTCACCAATACCGTATGGTGTTCATTCATAAACAAACTGGATTTATAATCTCAAATCTAGAAAAAAGGAGGCCTAAAAACACGACCATACTAACGAAATCGCTCGGTTTCCACCGATATGAGATCTTTTTATTCACTTTCATGCCCTTTTTCTATTTGAGCCGTTTTCACCACTACCGTATGAACCTCATATTCGGTGCAAGTTGGTTGTACGTTGGGAACACTCAAGAACAAACTGGATTTATCAAGAAACAATGAGGCCAAAAAACACGAAACGAAATCGCGTCTGAGACGCAAATGTTGTCGTCGTTGTCAACCCAAAAGAGAAAGAGGTGCACAACGAGAGGTCATCACCTTACCAGATTCACCTCATCAGTCGAACATGATTGCAACCGAATCAAACGCTGACGATTCCAATCTCGGAGCGAGTTGTTTGAGCGATGTCATCTCTTTAGCTTCCACAAACGAGCAGCAGTGCGATAAAGATCTGTACAGTGGAACCCTTCGACCGTTGACAAAGATCTATGGTCGAGAAGAGGAGCTTGATGTCATTCACAGCGAGTATTGTCGTGTCAAGACAAATAGTGACAGCGACACTGCAAGCTTGGTACTAATCCAAGGACCAAGTGGAGTGGGCAAAACGAGCTTAGCTAAGAACATTCTTCAAGATAGAGTTCGAGATGATGGTGGCTTCTTCGTAACGTGGAAGTTCGACCCGTTGGTTACCCTGGAGGTTTGCGATGGCTTTGAGGAGACGTTTGAGGATCTTTGCCATCAAATCATGCAGTGTTCCTTGGAGCGAAGGCTAGAGCTGAGGAATCAGATTCTAGCAGCGGGTCCTACCGATTGTGCAATGCTTCTAAAGTTGATTCCAAGGCTAAAAGAAGTCATTGGTGACGAATACACCACTGACTGTTGCAAGACTGTAGTGTCTGCCGGGAAACACTTTGAAGTGATTTTGAGTTTCCTCAATTGCTTGGGCAAAAGCGATCATCCACTCGTGTTTCTCCTTGATGACCTTGAGTTTTCAGATCCATCTACTTTGTTGATAGTGAGTCAACTGATATTGAGCTTGAATACAAGCGGGACACTGTGCATGGCCACAATTGGACCTCAGCCTACGGTGGGTGATGGACATGGTGTAGACAAAATGGTGCGAGGGTTCACCGATGAGAACGTTCGCGTCACCAACATTGTGTTGAAGGACCTCGATGAAGATACTGTGAATTCGATGGTGGCTGATATGCTGCACGTCGATATAGATGCGAGTGCGTCAATGGCCAAGGTGCTTTATCATTACTCTCGTGCCAACCCACGATTCTTAATCGAACTGCTTCGGTTTATGGTAGAAGCAAGCGTGATCAAGTATGACGATGACACAAACAGTTGGAACTGCGAGGAACCTCAAGAGGAGTTTCTGTCTCATTGTTGTAATCTCGAGAGTCTGATGGCGTACAAGATATCATTATTTCCACAGGAACTACAGCAGACGCTGAAAGTCGCTTCTTGTTTCGGCACCAATGTGGACGTCTCGTTGATAAAGATTGTGATAGACACACCACACGAGCAGCTCAAGGCTGCCGCCGAATTGGGCTTGGTGGTGCCTGTTGACGAATTCAAGGGTTCGTATAGCTTCGCTCACAGTGCTGTCCGACGTGGAGCCTACGCTCTCATGCTTGACCACGAGCGGCAATCGCTGCACCTTGAAATTGGGATGAAACTGTGGAAAGCTCTGGACGTTGGCCAACTGGTGAAACATCTCCCAGTGGTCCTTGGTCAGATTAAGTTTGGCGTTACTTGTTTGGAGGACGGCAAAGAGCGATACGATGTCGCGAAACTTTGTTTGAAGGCGGCTCGAACTGCACTGGATTGGTCAGGATTCGGTGTTGCCTTCGAATGCTTGGAGTTTGGAATATCTCTTTTGAGCGAAAACTGTTGGCGAGACCAATATGATTTGACGTTGGCTCTCCACAACAATGCCGCTGAGTGCGGCCACACTATTGGAAATTTTGATCGAGCTCTCGAGCTAGTTGACGTTGTGCTCCTCAATGCTCGAACCTTTGACGACGAAGTACAGGCTCACTGCACTCAGCTTTACATTCTGAGTTCAAATCATGAAATTGCTGAGACACTCGAGGTTGGGGTTACTGTCCTAAGCCGGCTGGGTGTATCCCTACCAGTAGATCCGAGACCGCGGGATGTAAAGCGCGAAACCGCGCGCATGCGGAAGTTTATGAAAGGGAAGACACCAGAAACGCTTCTCCGTCTTCCAATCATGACGGATCGACGCATGGCAAGTGCGATTCAAGTAATCAACCTTATTTTCTGTGGGGCATTTCTCGCAAGGCCCAATCTTGCAACATTGCTAGCCATACATGGAATGCGGATTACTGCCACTCATGGGTTGTGTGCTGTGAGCTCCTACATATTTGGAATGTACGGCTCGTTTCTTTGCACTTGCTTGGACAATCTTGACGAGGGGACGCGGTACGGCGACGCTGCTCTACAACTGCTCGACCGCTTCAAAGCTCAAGAGTGGGCACCGCGAGTGTACGTCGTCGTGTATGGAAATATCTATGGTTGGAGCAAAGATTTGCGTCATTGCGTCGAACAGCTTGGTCAAGGGCAACGAATGGGATTTCGAACTGGCGATAATCAGTTTGCCATACTCAACGGGAATCTGCGAGCCGCTCACTTGATTGCTCTGGGAGAGCCTCTCGCTTCCATCAAGCAAGGTCTAGACACTTATTCCAGAGCATTGGAAGCTTTGAATCAGACGTCAATGCTGAATCTCCAGCGACAGTTCACATACATGGTTACAACCTTAATGGAGAGCAACGATAGTCCCGAGTATCTTGAGCAAGTGAGAATGGAAGCTCGCCATTTGGATAAGCAACCTTCCGTTGGTGTATTTTGGGACTGGTGGGTCTTGTTTCAAATGTCGCTCGTGGCTTATTTCCTTCAAGACTATGCATTGGCTACAGAGTTAGCAGACAAGAGCACTGTGATGGACAGTTTTCCATTCAAAACAGTTGATGTGGCCTTATTCTATCTGCACTGTGGATTGTGTCACATTGCTAAATACCGGGTATCAGGACGAAACAAGCGAAAGGCGCTTAAGGTTGCGCGGCGTCGACTCAAACAGCTGGAGCTGTTTGCAAAGAAGAAGCCGAAGCTCAACTTGGGGAAAGTGTACCTATTGAAAGCTGAGATAGCCGCCGTCACAAATCAGCGGGACGAAACCTACAATCACTATGTGGTGGCCGCAGCTTGCTTTTCTGATCAGAATCTACTGATGGAGCTTGCAATCACGAAGGAACTGATAGGACGCTTCATGATACAGCGCGGCAATCACGATTTAGCTCGAACCTACATTGCTGAGGCCATTGAGCTATTCTCGACCTGGGGAGCCCTGGGGAAGACACAGTTGCTCAAAAGAGAATTCGCACGTGTGTCCATCATGGAGTCGTTGTCATCGACAACTGACTCGAAGTAGATGGCACTGTATGCGAAAATATACTGAAATGTCGTGTATGTCTGCCCGTGGAGACCCGAAGATGAGCCTGCAGGACGGCAAGTTGGAAATTGCATATTCAGTGGCGATCCAGACAGCCTCTGGTACTATTCCAATCGCAGCGAGTCCAAAACTCCAGTCAGAATCGTGAAACCAGGAATTCACGGCCTGTCCAACGAACTGCTCGACACACCATGGCCCAAAGTGCTACGAGCTAAAGCCAAGCTGAAGGAAACGATAGATAGTGGTACCATTACCCATGAGAAGCTATTCGCAATCATGAAGGATCCGTGGCGACCTCCCGATGAGGAACTTCCCGATACCCATGTGGTGGGGCTGGCACTGGAACGATTCTTATCCGCCATTTTCCTTTCCCCAACAAAGGATCCCAGCAAACCAGCAAGTTAACCGTACGGGACTTGTTGTTCGACGATTATAACCATTGATTCCAACGATGCAATCAACTTCACCGAACGGACGTTCCGTGAGGGTGCGATCGCCAGCAGTGATGTGAATTTTACCTTTCGATACAGTGGACTTCGCTGACAGCAGGACCTTGAGTGAGGGAGCCACTTGCCAAACTTACCTTTCGAATTCCTAGTTGAACGCCACTTGTTGAGCGCCGTACTATATCGGAGCAGATAATGACTGAGCGAACAATCGTCCCTTCCAGTTTACGCGTGCATTTTCGCCTGCTGATGTCTTGTGTTGCAACTACACAGCTACAATGCCTCCTGGTGTTGCTATTGATGAAGAACAATCGAGCAGTTGAACTACGAACAATACTTCTACATGTACATCAGAGGAGCCCGCGCCACCTGTAAAACGAGATGTGAAGACTACCTTTTGGAGTTATTGTAACAAGGTGGTGTGACATGGCCCAAGAACAGTACCCGACTCGTGGATGGATTACATAAACTCCGAACTGGTCGGTGAAGAAATAACGATATGCTGAGAGCAATATTTTTTATGTTGAGGAAATCATAGACTACTTTGCATCAGAGTATGACATTCGACGTTGTGACGTACAGCAACGACGTGAACTAGAAAAGGAGCCTGTGGGTACTGCCAATTGTAATCCCACTACCGTAGTCATCTGGGCCAAGATTTAGTTTCTATTCTTGCTCTTTCTGCCCTTGTTACCCATGCGCTTACCCTTGCTTCCACGACCCTTCTTATTTCCTTTCATACTGCCAGAGCTGCTGCTAGAGCTGCTCTCTACTGGTGCTGAAGTGGGTACTTCCACGACGCAGTCAGCTGGTAGAGCAGTTGTTTTCGAATCGGCAACAGTGCTCTTTGTGAGATCGCCGTGGTAGCAACCAAGCGTGTACTTCCAATTCACAGCAGGACTAGTACCATCGCAATATTCCAAAGTTGCGTCGACTTCCGACTTGGTACGGACATGGTACCTGTAAGTCTCCGAAGTGTCACCAATACCGTTGCACTCATCCAACAAGCTGGTATCATCGATAGGACCGTAAATGGGAAAGCCGTCCATGGCGTAACCGATGAGCTCCGTGCTTGGCACTTCACCAATAGTTTCGTAACGACCAAACTCACCAGAGTGGTAGTGCCAGTCGCCTTGACGGGCAGCGTGACCGTACCATGGAACTCCTCCAGCAGTCTCGTTCGCTCCTACGGCACTCGTGCCACCTCCCTCTTGAGCTCCGAATACGGGCACTCCATTGAGACTCATGGCAATAATACCAAGGGCGGCTGGCTCAGTCTTGTTCTCGATGAGAGTGGGGTTCAGGGGAAGGGATAGCATATAGAACTGCTCGCAAGGGCGGTTTGGATTGTTTTGAGTCAGAGTGTGGTCAGGAATTGCATTCGAAACGATGACACGGCTATCACTCTCAGGACAGGTATAGATTTCGACCTCATTCAATACATCTCCAAAGCCCTGTTGCAAGTTGAAAGATATGGCGTGAGTCAATGACCAAGATATCGAACGGTTTCACGGGCTCACTTCTTGCTGCTTACTTCGGGGTAGGAGTAGGTTACACCAATTTCAAATGCATCGAGGCAAGTTCCATTGGAAGGGTTGCCACCGAATGATGGAGCCAAGTTGTCACTGCACGTGGTACCACCCATACCTCCTCCTCCTCCTCCTCCCATGCCACCACCGCCATCTGGAGGGCCTCCTCCTCCTTGCAATGAGCGACGCTGGCCGCGCACTCCGGAGGATGCAGTCAAAGGGCAAGAGGTTAGTAGAGCGAGCAGGGCAAACTTAGAGATCATTGTATGTATCTGGGGGTTGATGATGCAAAGGGGGAGAAAAACGACGGTGTTTCAAAATTGTGAGATGAAGGAACAACGGTGATTTGAAAGGATTGACTCTGATGCTTTTCACTCAGGTTTCTATACTCCACTAGAGACCATGTCAGTTGAATTTCTGGCGTGGTTTGTACTGCATTGGGGCAAAATGTGAGTAGGCAGTGCAAACTGTTGTCATAAACATTCCATTGTGACATTGCGAGGACACAGATTTGGTACGATCGACACATCTGTTGGATACAACATCACATTATGCATGTATGGATCCAGCTATAGTCAAAAGGAGCGCCCATACACAGATGGACTGCATAGCCTTACCGATACTTTGAAAAACGAATCCATGCTTTTGATCGTGAGGGTTACGCTGCGACAATTGTGTCATAAACATCACCGAAGTCTCTCAATTTTGACACTGAGGACACCGATTTGGTACGATCGACTCACCCAGTTTTTGTCATAGGATAATGGTCATACACAGATGGACCTCACAGCCTTATCGGGAGATCTGGGGCGATCTACTGAAAAAAAACGAAGCGATGCTCTTGAGGGTCGAGAAAAGAAGTGATGGAGGGCATAGATGCTGCGCACCAGATACCTGCTTTTGAGTAACCACGCACTATTTTGAAACAGGGATGTCCACGATCATGTATACGTCTTTTATTGTTTTCTCTAATTGAAATGCAGCGCATGGATATCCGAAATCTTAGCTGATATACACTTCATGGTGTTCATGGTGCTGAGCATGCCACTGGCTCACAGCTCCAATTGTATGGCAAACAGTGGCAACTCGTTGTAGGGTAAGGGATAGACCCGTCGACGCCACATGGCTGATTGCCCCAGTAGCAAGTGTTGGCTCTGGTAGCAACGGTGGGTGCCACCAGCCAAGAAGGGTGTACAACCGTCGCCTCCTCCAGTAACGGTGGATGCAGGTGGTGCGGTCGGATCAACGTGTGGTGTACTATCTGCGACTTCCAGCACACAGTCAGCTGGTAGAGCAGCTGTTTTCGAATCTGCTACAGTGCTCGTCGAGAGATTGCCGTGGTAGCAACCAAGCGTGTACTTCCAGTTCACAGTGGGGCTCGTTCCAGCAGCAATGAATGGGAGTTGCCGCCGTCATTGTCGAAAGTCCACTTGATTTTCCCGACCGCAGCGACTGACGCTTTGTTGCCTCCTAGCCCCTTCACCCTGCCTCTGGCTATAGTCGGAGCCTTCACAAAATCGCCGACATCGTTGGTGATGCACCTTGATGCGCAATTGTCCACGCGTAATAATAAGACTACGTCCGAGTCGAAAGTGCACTTGCCGTCTCCGCACCCGCACCCGTCTCCGTACCCGCACCCGTACCCGTCTCCGTACTTGAATGCGGCGAAAGCAATGATACCGGTAAGTACCATAAGCCTGAGCCTTGATTTGACCCTGGCTTTGACTCCTCTCGATTGATGAGCAACCCATTTGTTTGTCTTTAACCTGTTGTGAGTGTCTCCCTGATTGTTCGTCTTGAACATTAATCTTCTGCGGGTGTTGCCACACTTCTCGGTTGTCTGTTGCGCTGCGTCGACTATGCTGTTGCCTGGGCTGCTGATGGCCTTCCACCACCAATTTTAAGTATCTCACCAACGCTTAGGGTCCAACATGAGTTTGTCGACAAAGCAAACAATTGTTCTTCTGCCGTCTGTGCCTTTCGCATGGTTGGATGTTGGTCGTCCTATCTTTACTTTGACGACATTCGCGACGAGTTGCGATCGGTTTGGAATTTGACGCAGCCTCACTATTCGCAAGTGCAAGACTGTCTGCTGCAACAAAAAAGTCAGCAAGAACAGCGATACAATGCTTCTAACAATACTGGAAACGACACGGTCGTCTTTGTTGGTATTCACATTCGTCGCGGTGATATGATGGCCGTGGGGGCCTATGAGACACCCGATATCAGCGTATTATCGAAACCAATATCACAGTAACCGCGTTCATTTTTACATTGCTTCCGACGACAAGAGTTGGTGTGGCGCCACTTTAGTCTGTTCAATGATACAGTCACCCTTCTTCCCGATAACTTGTCGCCATCGATGGAATATAGTTCCTCTTGGCGCAGGGTCGTCATGTCATTTCGTCGGCAGGGACTTTTGGATGGTGGAGTGGCCTAACAAACAAGAAGCGTCGATTTATCCGACGAAAGTACAAGAGTGGGGGTGTGGTGCTCTCATGAACCTTGCTAATGAAAGTTCTGCCTGTGCTATCAAGATCGCATCGGGGGGCGGCATAGGCGCGATCCTCAATGGCATGCGGCAGCATGCTTTCTCTGTCGAAGAGTGGGGGTGTGGCGCTCTCACGAACCTTGCTCGTAAAAGTTCTGCCTATGGTATCAACATCGCATCGGAGGGCGGCAGGGCACGATCTTCAATGGAATGCGGCAGCATGAAGGATCTTCCTCTATCCAACGACACGGGTGTGGTGCTCTTTTGAATCTTGCTTGGGGAGACTTGACCAATCGAGTCAGAATTGCATCAATGGGTGGCATAGTAGCAATCTTGACAGCCGCCACACAGAATCTACTCACGTCCAAAGTAATGGATGTGGAGCTTTACAACAGTTGTCTGATCCTTTTCAGATACTTAGGACTCGTCGCTATACTTCCACTGTCGGATAATAGTGAGGAAACACCTTCGTTCAAATAGTTAGGAACCCACAGCGATACCAGCACAGCCACGATATAGACAATAGATAACCTATTTGTAGGTCACGTTTCGAAAAAGAAGGACAATCTTAAGACACTGTGATACTAGCACTTTCACAGTTATGACTGCAACTGCGAAATGTATTTAGCTAAAAGCTCAACCCTTGCTCAAACGTGTGATATATTATCAGCAGGGATGCATCCCCAGCTAGGTAAGAATCGCTTTTTGTGGAGATGCCCTGTCGACACACGAGTAGGGCTCTTTAATAACGATTCATAAATGATTTCGTCCTGGCAGCAGAGGCTCCCACAAAGCCCAAGTCGAGTACAAGAGCATTCCTAGAAACGAAATCGTGCCAATCACAACATCAAACAGTTCTTCCTCCACATCAAGTTCAGGATTCTGCCACTTGTAAAATAAGTGAATCGAATCAACCAAGAAGTAAATGGCAAGACCCAACTGAATACGATCGGATGTTTTACTGGCCGAGTAACCATGGTACCACACGGTGGAGCCCGTCTCGGTGCACCACAGGACTGTTGTGCCGAAATTCCACACCAAGTACATTTGCTCGCTCAATAGATGCTCAATCACATTATTGGATACGCCCAGAATCTCCCAAACTAGCAGGCATCCAAAAGAGGTCCATAAGATTGAGGTGCGGAAGATTTGCATCTCGAGATGGCGGGCACAGCTATTCATAGATTTTGTAAGTCTTCTATGCGACTCGTGTGCAACTGGAGCATAAGGTCGAGGAATCCGCGAGTCGCCCCAACTAGTGAAATATCGAGATGCGAAAAGATACAAAAGATCGAGATGATCCAAAGCGATTCAGAGCACGCTTCCGTGAATCGTTGCTACTACATACCTATTACTAACAAGTGGTTGAGATAGTCAGTCGAGAAGTCGAGCCACCCTAGCAAAGGTAGATCAATGCTCATTGCAATAACTGAGCGTGCCAAGCTACGTCGCGTAGCAGGCATTGCTAGACTACTAGAGCCTCTTTAGCCTGCCACCTGGTGCGTAGAGTTTTTGCTCGCTAGAGGTGGGCAACAGGGACCTTTGCTGGCAACCATTCACGAGAAGCCTGTCGTTCAACAAACGGTCTACAATTGCTGGATTCAACGTCAGAGGCCAAGGTTCTCGAGCTCGTAGGAAACAAAGCATTGCCACCACGAGAGGAGAAGAGTTGGTGACTCCTTCCGAGGCTCTACTAGTAACACTCGATCGCATTTGAACTTGGCGCAGACGAGAGGGCCACATCCACTATGCCCAATTTCAGTAGACAAGTTATTAGCGCGCAAGTTGCAACACGTATACGTGTGGTCGTGATGATGCGGTGATGAGAGTATTGTACAGTCCGTGGGCCCACAAAAATGAATTTGCGGCCACGATCAGGCAGCTGCAAGTACCTCACCACGACCACCACGAACCG
>JAVCKV010509940.1:0-35213 GCA_032274145.1 Herpochondria borealis | reverse complement strand
CGACACAGAGGACAAGGGGACGGGATTCTCTATTGTAGACTATTGTTAGGTACAGTATCATAGCCGGAGTATTGCTGGACCTCGCACGACTCACCGATAGAATTATGATCCTAAGTTGTTTGAGCCAACAAGCCCCAAGGTGGCGGAGAAGCAGATCTCCGGGTGCTAGCTAGTTGGACGACACAGAGGACAAGGGGACGGGATTCTCTATTGTAGACTATTGTTACTAGTAGGTACAGTATCATAGCCGGAGTATTGCTGGACCTCGCACGACACGCTGATAGAATTATGATCCTCAGTTGTTTGAGCCAACGAGCCCCAAGGTGTTGGAGAAGCAGATCTCCGGGTGCTAGCTAGCTGGGCTACACGGAGGAAAAGCGGAGGGGACACTTCTCCCTAGTCTACCAGGTATGGTAGACTATGGTTAGGTGTCTTGATTATAGCTAGACCTCGCTGGGGATACTTCTCCCTGTGGTTGGTTCTAGCTGGACCTCGCTGGAAAAGCTAGTTAATTTTTGTTATGTTGTTCGTTGTTAGATTTATGTCGTAGGTTGTCTGAGCCAACGACCCCGAGGTGCTGGAGGATCAGATCTCCGGGTGCTAGCTAGCTGAACTACACAAAGGACAAGCGGATGGGATACTTCTATGGTTCGTAGACTATCGTTAGGTATCATAGCCGGATTGTAGCTGGACCTCGCACAACAAGCTGATAGAATGATGGTCCTAGGTTGTTTGAGCCAACGACCCCTCTAGGTGTCCGAGAAGAGATCTCCAGGTGCTAGCTTGCTTGACGACACAGAGGACAAGCTGATCGGATACTTCTCGCTATGAATGATAGAGGGTATCGTCTCCCAGCGGTAGAAGAATGAGAGCTCAGAATCACGCAAGTACTCGCAAGATCATGATGTGATTGCCGCTCTCGTAGCCACTCTCCGCAATCTCAACCCCATCCACAGTTCCATGCAAGGCTTCAAGCTCACCCTCACGGTACGAATGGCAGTATCTTTGAAACACTACGAGTCTTTGCGCTCGTTGTATTCGGTCCCATTGTAATTATTTTGAGCAAAGATCTCGGTAACGCTACTGGAACCAGCAGTACTTGATGCATTGATAATTTGCTTCTTTTGTTCCTTGTCCAGATATTTAGGTTGGGCATTGAACGCACAAAGACATCGGTGGAGGCAAACTTGCGTCAGCTGCCCTCATCCTGTTCCATGCTTTTGACTACTGGTTTGACGATTCGATCAATACCAATATCAAATCCACTCTCCTCTATATTTGACTAGATGACTAGGCGAGTGGCCACCTGCTTCCTATGCCATAGCAGCTAATCGCGAGGCCATACCCCAGAATAGTTAGAACTTGGTGTACGAAGTTTTTCTAGCTATAGCTATCAATAAAGTCGCATCACTTCCACGTGTCGTACCTTCGCGGAAAACTGAGCGCCACCCAATTTCGAACTCCGAAGGCCGATATCGATGAGAACAGAAGAATCTTTTGATGTCTGCTTTGTGATCGGTTGACTCACTCACTCACTCATAGATCACCAGAATCATTCCTTCCCTGACCTTACGGTACACTTGCGTTCTTTGTTATACATAAACAGAGGTGCTCTACGAGACAAGAACAGCAGGAAGATGAAGTGGCAAATAGCCAAATGTGTTCTGATGTTTGTATCCGCAGAAGGATGGGTGACTCCTCCCTCAGTTCTTTCGAGAGGTAGTCTAGCGCATCAACAACGATCACAGTACAGCCCTCGGTTTCAATCGGCCAGTGATGATGATGCAGAAGAAGAAATGGGATTGAATGAACTGCAAACCTTGCTTCGCAGTGCTGCTCAACGACAGGATTTCCAAGAAGCTGGTCGTTTGTCCAACATGTTGGTACAACGACTCGTTGGAGATGAGGACTTGACGGAAGAAGAAATGAGTGCCAAACGATACCGCATGTCGTGGCAGGGACTAGGTACTGCACCCTGGCTGGAAGATCGTCTCGATGCACTCAACTACACCTTTCCAACGACCATTCAAATCAACGCCATGGAGGCAGTCAATGCCATTCTGGAGGTACCTGACGATGTCATGGCGACAACAACGTTGGAAGAACGCATGGAAATGGGAGATCAAAAGGACATGGGCCTTGTCATTTCAGGAACGACTGGATCTGGCAAGACGCTAGCATACCTCGCTCCCATTCTCTCGACGCTTTCCGACAGTCTCTTTGTTCGTCAACGCCTTCGCGTCGGTGCCGAAGAACGCATTCTAGGAGACAAGACGGAAGACTTTGTGGCTCGCGTCATGGCTGTGACCTCTCCCGAAGTACGATCGGCGTCGCAACAAACACGACAGGGTGGGATTGCGACTGGAGCAGCCCTCTCCACCTTGGGGCGGTCTGGCAAGGATGTCACGAAACCACTTGTAGTGATTGTGGTGCCCACCAAGGAGTTGGGAGTTCAAACTGCCTTGCAATTGTATCAGTTGGTGGGTGGTACGATTGAACAGAAAGCACACGCGTTTAAAGGCAAGGCGAGCATGTTCAAGTACAAGGGACCAAAGGGAGTCAAGATTGGCTGTGTCTTGGACGAGGCTGAAGCAGAGCAGGGTCTCAAGTTGCAAACAGATGTGGCCATTACTATGCCAGAGTATCTCAGCAAGCTCCTGGAGGACGGTGATGTGGATCCCTCCAAACTGCGTGTCGTTGCCTTTGATGAAGCGGACTTGGCTTTGGAGCAGACTGACCCACACGATTTGGAAGCTCTCTTCAACGATGACGAAGACGAGCGTCTCTACACGAGACTGACTTTTCTTGTGGGCGCTAGTGTCACCGAATCCTTGGGTTCCTTGGCGGTCAAGTCGCGCGTCTTGCCCGAAGGAAAGAGTTATATCGCTACGGCGCAATCCTTTCTACCTCTGGCATCCTCCAAAGATCAAGTCGATGCAGCACAGTTGCCGTCCATTACCTCCCTCGAGGACTTGAACGTTTGCATGGATCCAGGCTTGAGACATTCACGCGTCCTGACAGGCTCCAACACGAGATTGTTGACTCTTACAAAGTTGTTGCGCAAAGAATTGCAAACCTTTGAAGATGGGGGCTCCGCCAAGGCGACACAACGACCGCGGGTCGTGGTATTCTTTCCAACAGAAGAAGCAGCCAAGGCAGCGATTGGACCCATCCGAGATGCCATGTGGAACAAACATCAAGTCTGCGTACTCCTCCCCAAGACCGGGTTCGACCCCATGCGCATCATGGAAGAGTTCACGGATGGCACCACCAATCTCATGATTGCAACACCCAACTCGGTGCGCGGATTGGATTTTCCAGAACTGACGCACGTCTATGCCATGTACTTGCCTGACCCACGGGAATATGTGCACCTTGCGGGACGTGTGGGACGTGTCGGACAGTTGGGATCCGCACGTGGGACTGGCGGACGTGTCACGGCGATTGTCAATGAAGATGAGGCCACCAAAATGAATGACTTGGCCGAGAATCTTGGGTTTGAATTCACAGATGTTGAACTGGAACAAGATGAAGCGGTCGACGTGGACTTGGTTCTGGATGAAGACGATGAAGACGACGATGGTGAAGAAGTGGAGATGGATGCCGACGATCTTGACCTCATGAGAAGGAGGCTTGAAGACACCCTCACGCTTGTGAGTCTAACCGATGATCCAAACACGGATGTTGTCGATGTCGTACCCGAGTTTGACACAGAAGATGATGATGATGATGATGACGACGACGCATTTGCGTAGTCAAGGCACACTCCAGGTGGCAGAAGCTCACCATGATAGGATCTCTCTCAGAGATGACAGACGCACCTAACTAACGAAAACACAGTGTTAATTTTTTATAAACTCAAATTCTAACTACAGAATCTACCTAAGGTACAGTCCGTCGAAGCGAAGCCAAGCCAAAACTGGCCATACAATGTGAAATATATATCCATACTATAATATTGAATTACTCTCTCACGTTCATTCGTCATCATCCTTCATCTTCCTGCGTGTTTTGTGTGTGTGTGTGTTTCCTTCATTTTCTCGCCTAGTAGTTGTTGTACGGTTGCTGGGCGTATCCAGGTTGTGGAGGTGGTGCACCATATTGCTGCTGAGGTGGAGGAGCACCGTACTGTTGTTGCTGAGGTGGAGGGGCACCGTACTGCTGCTGGGGAGGTGGAGCTCCAAACTGCTGCTGTGGTGGAGGGGCTCCATACTGTTGCTGTTGAGGAGGTGGTGCTCCATACTGTTGTTGCTGCGGTGGTGGTGCACCATACTGCTGCTGTTGTGGAGGTGGAGCTCCGTAGGCTGGCTGTGGTGGTGGTGCACCATAGGCAGGTTGTGGTGGTGGTGCATCAAAGCCACCAATCAAATCCACGGTTGGTGGAGGAGCTGGTGCAGGAGCCGGTGGTGGAGGCCTCTCTTGTTGTTGCCCACCATAACTCGAAGAGGCCGAACTCTGCTGACGTTGATAATTGCCGCCGCCGTTGCTGCTGCCGCGTGAATATGGATCATTGCCACGGACAGGACCTGCCGTATGCGGGTTGGAACCGCGATCACGTTGCTGCGAAAGCAAGACACGTCGAATACCCTCGTGGACAGGCTTGAGTTGCGACAAGTTGGGAGACGAAATCTTAATGGGATTTCGAGCCACTGGCAAAATGACAATGTACTTCCATGGGTGCAACTTGTTCTTGTATTTGACCATTTGAGGGCCCTGCCAATCATTCTGGATACGAGCACCCTGCAATGAGAATTGCTTCACCTTGACCGATACAGGACGTCGCGCTTGAGTCTCAATCACTGCAATGTCATATTCAGACTGTTTGGTATACCAGGAAGATGATGGTGAGAAAAGAGAACATATTTTCACAGAAAACAAGCACTGACTATGAGACCCACCTTTGATCGGTACATGTTCATCATCCACGGTTGCGCAATGATACCTCCAATGACACAATACTTGGGCTTCCAGTCCTTGGCACTGTTAGGAGCGGTAGTGTCGCGCGTGTCGTACTTGACCATGTGCTCTCCTTCCGCGACAACGACGTCGGTTTTGGGGACGTAAAACAACAGAGGAAGTGGTCTTGGACCCTCCTTGATCAAACGAGACGCCTCCTTTGGGTTTCGTACATCCACTCCATTCACCTTCAAAAGAACATGACCCAGCTCGACACCAGCCGAACGAGCCGAAGATCCCTCCACGATAAACGCGACAACGGGACGTTCCCCGAGAGAATCGACCGTTTCACGCTCCGTATTGAGAAACAAGGAATCCGTCAACTCCTGAGGCTTGAAAAACATGACACCAAGCGTGGGAGTAAAAATGCGGGCATCATACCACTCTCCACCAGGAGGCAAATCACTCGCTTCCCTGCGCTGACCAGGTTCCGTTGCCACGACTGCTCCGTCAAAGAGTCCATCACTGTTGGCAGGTTGGCTTGGTGGGGCGGGGGCCGGGGCAGACTCGAATCCCATCTGAGAGAAGATGTCATCACCGCCTGGAGGAGGTCCAGCACCAGGAGGAGGGCCTTGTGGTGGAGGAGCTCCGTAGTTAACCATTTGAGCTGGTGGAGGTGCTTGCTGCTGGGGTGGCGGAGCAGGTGCAGCTGCAAAGACCGAGAATGGATCGGCAGCAGGCTGGGCTGGAACAAGGGCTCCACCATAAGGATCAGCAGGAGGGGCTCCACCATAAGGATCAGCAGGAGGGGCTCCGCCATATGGAGGTGGTGCTCCGCCTCCAAATGGGTCGCCGCCAGGTGGTGGTGCTTGATGCTGAGGAGCAGGAGATCCCCAAGGATCTGCGGCAGGAGGTGGGGGAGCTGGAGGCTGGCCGGGTGGTGGACCACCAGGAGCCCCACCAAATGGGTTTCCAGCATCCGGAGGAGGAGCTCCTCCAAAAGGGTTACCAGCATCTGGAGGAGGAGCACCGTAGCCATTTGCCTGAGGAGGGGGGGAGGCAAGTCCAAGCGGCTGGCCTGGAGCTGGACCTGGGGGCATGGCGTAAGGATTTGCTTGCTGCTCTGATGGGACGATTTGCTGACCATAAGGATTCTGATCAGGAGGAGCAGGTGGAGCTCCTCCAAAGGGGTTTCCTCCTTGATCAGGTGGAGGGGCGCCATATCCTGGCTGTGGAGGGGCTGGAGCACCATAACCTGGCTGAGGCTGTCCGTATCCACCTTGTTGGAAATTCGGATGCATCTGCTGTGGTGGGGCATTCATGACCGACTGCTGCGGTGAGGGGGCAGCAGCTGGAGGAGGGTACGGAGTAAATCCATCTTGCCCCCCAGGAACGGGAGGGGGTGCCCCTGGAAGGGCAGCCTTCACATCGGAGGAAAATTGATCAAATGGGTTCGACATGTCGGGTTTGATGTACGCTTATGTTCACGCAGTGATATCCTCAGCTTCTATATCTTGTATCTAATCGTCTCGAAGAATCAAGGTGTTTCGACTAGAGTCAGTGATCTAATGATGACGGGAGGACAGATGCAATAGAGATTGTAGGACAGCACTACTTGAACAGCTTCGTGGGGTTTCGGCGTTCGACGGTGCCGCAATGACTGCCCCACGATCCGTAGTGGGTTACCGGCTGTGGGTGCGCTGATGTTCTCGACAAGATTTTCCATCCAGTAGGATTTTACGCACACCCCATGTGTCCCACCAAAAATCGATCCGTTGTGACCGTTGGGACGCTGTTTCCTAGTTCGCTAAACCCGCTAAATAACCGCCTCACAAATTTGTGGTGCACTGCACTATGTCACTGGGACTTTGACACTATATCTTTGATATTTTGGTGATTTCTACGCTAGTGGATATGAAGAGATTTTGTTACTGTTCGGGGGTGCGGGACACGCACAGACTGAAACAGGCCCTGCTGCCAAAGTGTGCTTGGCGCGTGGCGGACCCAGCTTCTATCGGCACGGCAAGCCTATTCTGAATGTGTGAACAGGAGCTGGTGTAATGAGATTGAAGCACTCATGTTGATTTGGGTAGCCCTCGTTGGCTTGCATTGCGGCTGCTAAGGCTAGACTACAAATCATGTCCAGGAAAGTGATTTTAGTATTTCCTATTGTTCGGCCAGTTGCAGCATTTGCGTTCTCGGTTGCTGGTGCGATTCACCTGGTTCATCTCGTCGACGCACTGCAGGTTGAGTCTCTCCACGACGCGATGACTTACGTCTCCGGTACACACACCATGCAGGCCTCTAGCCGTTCCCTCTTGAAGAAACTATGGCATTCGGAAGAGTGCGAATCTTGGAAAATATAATGGCCTTTTATAATGGCCTCTCAATCATTCTGCAAAACTCTTGCGCCGCCTCTAGAGTGACAGTGAAGCTTGGTGGTATTTGTCTTGACTTCACGACTTACGTCGGCCTGACAAACCGCTCCTCAATAAGCCACTCTCTCAACTAGAGGATGGGCTTCAAATGCCGACAAGCGCTCGTCGATCGTTTAAAAACTAGAGAGAAACTAATATGTCGTTCTTAGGCCTCTGTCTGCATCAGGCATATTCCTGAGAGCTCGATCGTGCCAAGATTGCATCAATAACTCTCCACTTCTTGGAAACGGCTGAACATTCGAACTGGTTCTTGCACTCACGATAAGGAGTTCTGCGACACGCTGATGCTCAAATCACTGAACATTGGTGAAACATCGTCAACCACCTTGAATAACCGTGGAATGTTGCATGGTTTACTTTCCATTACATCCAGACCAGCCTCCTTGAACTTCATTAACTCACTTCGTTCAAAGTCATCCACATAAGCTGCCGTCAAAGCACAGATAGGTTGTCGTGCGCCGGGTCGTTGCTTGTCCTCCCATTGACGCAGTGCCTTGGTTGCTTCAAAACCGTTCATAACCGGCATGTCAATATCCATAAAGGCAATGTCATAGATTGACGCCTTCATCTTCTTAACACCTTCCACTCCATTCTCGGCTGTATCCACGATGTAATTTGCCTTCTCGAAAGCTCGAGCCACCATCTTGCGCGTGACAAGACTGTCATCAACGATGAGAACTTTGCGTCGCAAGCCGCCTTGTTTCCATCCATCCAATCCACTATTCATGCAGTGATACCGAAGCTGCCGAAGGATTGTCAGTGAAGCCTCTGCATACTGAGTGAGAATGATGTCTTGTTGCTCTGGATCAGGCTCGTTTTCCATCATTTCCTTGGCAGTTGCCTTCAGTTCTTCCAATTTGGTTTCAAACGGAGGAAACATACTTATACGTGCCTTCATTCTCCTTCGTTCTGTCGTTGTGGAAGACATGCTTTGATTGCTGCTGCTGCGCGTCATGCTCTGCCGTGACAGGGAAGAGAGTGATCCTCTGACGCTCATATTTCTTTGGGAGATTTCAAGGGATCGATTTCGAGCATCGATACTCAATCCAGATGAATTGCGTGGATGATATTGTCCCCCGTTCATGTCCATATCCACGTTTCGTGGTACACCGTTTGAGTTATTGCTTCCATCGTCAGACGGTACAGGAGACAATTCGCGAAGTTCACCATTGAAACGCGGCTCTTCCATCTGAGGCATTTTGTCAACGAAATCACCTTTCATGGAGCTCCACCCTGAAGTCTTTGGCAGATCTGGAAGCGTTTCCAGGTCTAATCCAACTGATCCCTTGTAGTTGCCTTCAGATGGCAGTTGATCACGAATTTCGTCGGCAACGCCGCTGTCAAGTGCTGCGAGAAGGTCACCACGAAGTTTCAAGTTGATGTAGCCATCACTGCCTCGATCCCCATCACCACTGTCATTGTCGTAGAAATAATCTCTTAGAGATGTCAGTTCATCCTCATCGAAAGGAATCTTACTCAACCATCCCAACATGCGGAGGTAGGCGTTCTGCGATGGCGTGCCGTGTACTTCGTTCATCGTCGACACAAAGTCAGGAGTCAAATACTGTTGCTGGGACGAGTCAGGGTGAAAGCCTCCAATGGTTTCCATCACGGCATTCATATTCTGTCGAGCAGCACGGTTCGCACGGTTACTCTCCATCCATTGCAGAATGGTCTTCATTTGTTCATCGCGCTTGGCACGGAAGCACTCCTCATTGCTCAGGTTGTGTCCATAGACGCCAATAGCACCGATTGCCGTCATGGGGGGTCCAGCTTGGAAGCCATTCAAGTACTTCATCGGGACCCACCGATTGGATATGATGCCAGCAACAATGTGGCACTGTGCCGCTTGGCTCAGACAGCAATTGTCCATATCCAATTCTTCAAGACGGGGGTGTTGCGCCAGCGTGAAACCCATCGCAATCGCACCTGAAATCTTCATAATGTTGCCCGATAAACCGAGAAATGTGATTGACTCGCACCGGACAAGTGACTTCATAAGTGTGCTCACGCCTCGACTCCCAATCTGGTTGAAGCTTAAATTTAGCCGTGAGAGCGAATGCATGACTGGAAGTGATGCGGCGATTAGTTGACATCCTTGATCTCCAATCTCGTTCTTGTCCAGCGATAAGCTGAGAATACTGTGTTGAAGCAATTTGTTCATGATCGTTTCGATTCCTCCATGACCAATGTCGTTACATGATAGCCGCAGATCGACGAATGGATTCTTCACGCGTTTCGCGATCGCACGCGTTAACCGTGCTGTTCCATCATTGCCCAGCTCATTGTTAGACAGATCCAGTCGGTCCAAGTAGGGCATTACAGGGTGATTTGATTTCCCCTTGGCTTCCAGAAAGTCTACTAGCAGTGAAGCTCCGTTAGGACCAATGTTGTTCGCGGCAATGCTCAGCTCCTTGACAGGACAGTGAGGCCCCAGCCCATCTAGTAGCTGGTATAACGCCTCAGGTGTCAAGGACGACGCACCAAAGTGAAAAACTTGAAGCCCCTTGTCTCTCGAGCAGCACGGTCCTGACTTTTCTTTTGCAGGTCGTTTTCGTCCTGGAGTAAAGTCGGGTTCATCATCGTCGTCTATATCCTCATCATCGGATTCGTTGTCTTCATCATACCCTGTTGATCTCTTGCCCTTGGGAAATACCTTGCTTCGTTTTCGAGACTTCGACTCATCCGATCCAGGTGCGAGGGCCAAACCAAGATCCTTTGCGGCACGGTAGGTAATGTAGTTCCCGGACACAACCAGACCTCTGAGTGGAGCAAGTCCTCGACGTTTTCGCTTAGTCAGCGCCCGAGCAAGAGCAAGAATACCCTTCTCGTCCATTCCACAAAAACTGACATCCAAAGTTTCCAAAACTGTGCCTTCTTGGTACAAAAACTCCCCAAATATGTCCATACCCTCATTCCCCATGAAAGTGTATGATAAGTTAACAACGGAAATACTGGCAGGACAGAGCTTCACTTTTATTTGCGGGGGTGGAGCGGGAGTATTCGTGGCCATGAGAGCAGGTGCAGATGACTGGCGCTGCATAAGGTACGAGTGTGGTCCGCCGGGGTCAGAAGACATGGAGTAAGCTCGTCCCAGACTATTCGTCGGCTGCTGATATCCATAGACTGATTTGCTTTTCGATCGACTTCTTGACGACTTGTGGCGTGATGACGACTGGTGATGTGATTGGTGTTGCGGCTGGTGATGGTGATGATTATTTCCGCCAAAATGATGATGAGTTGAAACAGGAGAATGGCTGCCGTGTTTGTTCATGGGTTCTGGCAGCTTCTTCTCGAAATCTGTGGTGTACTCGCTGAATACTGTCGTCAGAGACTGTCCTGGTGTATTCAATGCAGTGTTAACAAGTTGCGCCAGGTCTTCCACTTTTAACCGCCCCGTCAGAACCAGCGTTATCATCTTGACCTCAACTTGCGACAACGACACCATTCCCAAGTCTAATCGAGTACCCTCGCCTCGTACCGCTTTCAAGGCTGACAGCGGATCAAATCCCTTACGCTCTTCCTTATCACCGCTCATGAGTTCTCTCTGCAGCACAGCAATAGGATCATCAGTATCAATTTCTTTCGGTTTCTCCTCCTGCATTGCACCACCCGCAAAGGCAGCCGCCATGATGGACTGCAAGGGATCTGTCGCTCCAGCAAAGGATATACCCGCTTGTCCCGAAGCTTGTTGCAGCCACGTTTGATACGCGATTGCATCGTCAGCCACGAGCGGAATTTGTTGGGTTAGCGCCGCATGAGCGTTGGCTCGATTCGAGTTTTCCGCCTTGACAGCTTCAAGTACCTTGCGGGCTGCCTCCTTGCGTTCCAACTCTCGCTTCGCAGTCTGGACACCCTGAATCAATATTGCTGTGATGCGGATAATGCGGTTCATCTGCACGGCATGATCTTCGTCTTCCACCAATCGTTCCTCCACAATGACTCCCTGGACTGGTTTGTCAATGTAGGATACGACCTTTGTGGCCAACCAAATCCAATCACCCTCCAGGGTTCGTCGCCGCAGGAAGGACTCCACGTCGGGACGGTTGTTATCCCAAAATTGTGTCTTGATGGCTACAAATCCCGGCAAGTCGTCTTCATAGACACTGTCGTACCTGTTAGAGATGCAGTCGAGTTGGTGAGAAAAAAGGATATTCAAACTATTCAAACGTGCCTCGTAGCATGCAACTTCAACTGCCACTTCATTGAGTTCGATCCTGGATATCTCCTGTAATCCAGACTATACTTACCATGATGTCATGAGCAATGCGTCGGGAGGAAACCCTGTTATCGTTTTGGTTGCTTCGAGTATTGTACCTGAAAGATTTGTGGGGAGCAATGGACATTGAGGTGAGCTCTCGATGAGATAAAAACGCGATGAAACAGTATCCTGTCCCGATTACGATAAACCGTCTAGTCATATCACCAGCAATGCACTTACCGTCTTGCGCAATCGTCATGTAGTGCTTAAGGGGTCGTTCAGGCAATTGAGGTTGCGGGGGTGGTATTGGTTGTTGGGGTTCGAAATGAGCCGTCGCTGCCTGTTGTTCGTGCTGAGCCATAAATTCCAATATCGATTCAACGTTATCGCCCTGTGGGACTGGATTATTTGCAATCCCCATCATTTCATTGAGGATATGCTGCGCGGCGCTCGAATCGTGCTGTTGAAGCTGCAGCAGTAATTCATTCGCCGGTTGCTGCTGCTGATGTTGTTGCTGCTGTTGCTTCTGTTCTTGGGCTGCTGCTTCTCGCATTGCAGCCGCTGCAGCGGCTTGCGCTGCTGCCATCATCTTGGAAAATCTTCTCCTGTGCTGGTGTGGCGATTGTATAGATGTATGTCTAGCGAGAGAATACTACCGTCGAGGCGGAAGGGGGGAGAGGGAGAGGCAACAGATTCAGTGGAGGTCTGGTTGGTACGTGCCAGAGCTTTTTAGTGTCATTCTGGCACTTCCTGCAAGAAATCCGTCTGCGACAGACGGGCGGTTCGGCGAAGTTCTCAAAAGGGACCTTCTGACGCATACAAAGACAATAGTGCGACATAAAACTAATAAAAATTTATATTATGGAACGTGTTTGAAGTGTCATTGACAAAGACTTAATTTTCGATTAACAGCCAATTGCTAAATAGGATCCATCTAGGGAAACACAAAGAGCAATCTAGCTGGTCATCCTATCTGGCATTTTCGAATTTCAAGAATCCAATCTACCGGCACTGTGTACCGTATAATGTATCAGGGTACATAGTAGTCCATTAGTTACAGTCAACCATAGCTAGCCCAAAAACGTGTCGGATCTCCTTCCTCCAGAGATTCTTGCTGCTAGTTTAGGACCCGCTTATAACGCAGCTTCATTCCTGTACTCAATGTTTCTCACGAGGAAAGGAGGCCCCACGAGACCTTTTCGGGCGTCAATGTCGCATGATTGTCCCACAAAACTAACGGCTCACCATATTTGGTCCTTTCTCGTTTCACTGTCACGGCCTTGTGAGTACGATATACAGTATATTGGTTGTTCTATTGTTACGTTGTCTCGTCTACTGCAACGATGTCGTGACCGCCCATGGCGCTATGTTGTACTAATTTATTTGGCCAAATCTGTTCGAGCGTAAGGAACTCCGTTTGCACGGCCGTTCCCAAGAATGTTGGTTTGAACTATGGAGTCTTTACAACATTGAGAGTGCAAACGTAGTCATCTCTTTTAGGGCGAGTAAACAATACATGCTGATGTATGCACCCTTCACAGAATCTGCAGGAGTCCCGAGCCTCTCTCTCTAGCTCTATCTCTAGCTAGTAGTAGGCGTGTATCTGCTACTTCTACATGGTAGCCCCAGTTTAGTCTTGTTTTCCGCGTGACCCTAAATAAATCTTTCTCCACAACCCGTCTTCAATAAGAACCCTGCTTACTCACGTCGACGATAAATCCAACGTAAAGGGATCGCTCAAAATAGGAGAACGGCTGTTATCTGCTACAGTGCTTGACGGAGACGTACTCGTTCTAACTGGGCGTCTTGTTCCATTACCAAACAGAAAACAACATGTTCCGTCGATCCTCTTCCTTCTTTCGAGGACGTCAGTCTTTGGTGATTGTCAACGCGACACGAGGTGTAACGCTCAAGATCGTTTCGGATTTGGCCCGTCTTAAGATGACAAAAACCAGCGTGGCAGCGGACCAGTCCGAGAAAAAGTAACAAGCAGGAAGAGCTTCGTTGAATAAGACGACAAGTTGGTAGAAGAAGTAAACACGCAGCGACCGAAAAGAAGGAAGAAACCTTGAGCTTCCAAAGCAAGCAATCGACTGCATGTGTTATGTATGCCGACAAATTTATATAACGTAATTTGACGATGACGGCGATTTCCTACAGAGTGCATTTGATGAGAACAACTTACTTGGGAAGTAAGTTGTCATGTAATTGACTCTTCAATGATATTTTCCAATTCGCAACCATCTAGGAAGTCCTCCTGTACTGTAGGTCACGATACGGCAGGGTGGCTAAAGTCACAATCTAGCTAAATTGGCCGAACAAGCTCCTCTCTCTCGGAAATCACGTGTGGCCCGAGGCTGATTTTGACGCGCGTTGAAGAATCGAATGAGCAGTGTCTGCAGTACCATTTGAACAGTGCCAGTAACCATGAAATTGAAATGTGAAGGGCGAGTCAAGAAGTTATCGCGGCTAGGTGAACCAGCGACTACACCTCAATACAAACTACATGTATTTATTTTGCAGCGTATTAGGAGCGGACGTGGAAAGCCTGCTGTGTGACGGACCAGATGGTATGTTTATCCTGAACGACTAGCCGACGCAAAGCATAGTGGACAAGGGTGCTGTTCTTTCGCCGCTGCATTCAAAATTAATTTCAAGTATCCGACGACAGCTGCTGTGGCGTTAAAATACATCCATAGCTTAAACAGTTGAACCTATGATACATCCACTCCGCGATATTTGGCCATGAGGGCGAGATCTTCCTTGTCAAGATAACCGCTACGGCTCTTGTCAAGTCGATCAAATTGCTCATCCAACTCCTTTAGCTCGTCGGCTTCCACAATGCCCATTTCATGCAACATGAATTTGATATACTCGGCTCTCGAAACGCGACCGCTCCCATCAGCGTCCATTTCGTTGAGTTGCGTAATGGTCAGCACTAGCTCTTCTTGTAGCTGTTGCTCGTGTCGTTGCTCCAGAAACGCTGATGCGGCACCCGCCAGCAGTTCTCCAGCTGTTGCTACCGCAAAGGGAATGTATATAATTGCTGCAATACGAGCTGGTCTTGTCAGAGGCGAAATGTCACCCAAACCAATCGTAGAGGCGGTAATGATGGAGTAGTAGATGAAATCAAACCAATTTTTGGCACCAACGGGGTTGCCGTTGAGTCGGTGGACAGCAGTACCACCAGCAATGACGACGAAGAGAGCAGGAACAGTCGCCACAATTGCTCGTCGCCAAGCACCACTAGCTGGCGACGACTCTGAATCAACAGAAGCCAATTTCTCTTGTTTTCGAGCGTTTTCAAAATGATGCTCCTTTTCCCCAATTGATTTGTGCTTGAATGTTTCCAACACCTCTGGCATGTTTTCAAAGAGCGCCTTGTATCGCTTCCGACTAATCTCCCTGGCTTGCTTGATTCGTGCTGCTTGCGATTCGACAATCGAGTGAGACAGAGTCGAAACGACGGCTCCCAGGAAAGCAATTCCAGTTAAACCAAAGACGCATGTAAAGGCCTTGGACGGTATACTGCTGGGACACAAGTCTCCATATCCCACTGTTGTAAAGGATGTCACGGTAAAGTAAAGACAATCTACCACACTCCAAGTCGGTTCCAGGACACACTTGTACGACACGACACCCGTGGTCAAGTATGCCGAGAGGGCTGCTATACTGTCTCGGACTCCAGAGGAGGATGGTGTTGCGGATGTTTTGTCAATGAGCTTGCGCAAGGACGGAAAGGGTAGGGTGACACCCTTCCAGAGACCCCGAAGCAAGAATCGGAATGGATTCACTCCACCGTGTCCACGTCTGCTCTTGACGCTGTCGTCACGACCATCAGTCTCGATAACCACGTCATCATCACCATCTCGTTCCAACACTTCATTGGTTTGAGCTTCGGGGATTCGCCTTCTTGTTGACGCCAGCAACACCGGACGGGGTGTCAAAGGCAAAGCACTGCTCGAGCTTATGATGGAGAGAGTGCCAATGGCAACCAGGATCATTCCAGAGCATCGACGATGACTCCTACGAGGCCAATCACTTGGTATCATTCTTTAGAACTGCAACAATTCAATGGGGCTAAAAGCGACAAAGCTTATCGAGAGGGCAAGGGTGGTGATGGATGACGGTATCGAGAGTTAAGAGTTGAAATGGGATCTTCGGATTCATTCTCAGTACAACCGGTAAACAGTCGTTACACGTATTCGCCAAATCCGGGTTTGTTAGCCTCCTTCTGCCGCCAATTAGCATCAGGCACATCCTCCTACATCATGTACGTCGTACTTACCTGTTGGCCTATGATCAGCTGGTTGCATGTAAATGAGCACCACGCAACGCCTACTCAAGCTATGATCTAGGCTGTGCTGCATGCTGTTGCCGGCCTCACTTGAGGACTAATCCCAGCAGATGCCGCAGTCCTGCCTTCAACTCCTGTCCATGGGTCTTTCATAGGTTGCCGAACCTCTGCTGAGATCTTGTGGATGTTTCCATAGTTTCCGCACCTCTGCTAGCTGCGATTGCTGGATCTGTCTGTTCCCGTCCCAGACTAGGACGCTACGTACACTGTCGCGTGCAAGCACAACAAAGATACCACTAACTTGGGTTTGGCTATCGACTACGCGTAGCGCTATAAATATATCCAACCTTTTAACCTCTCGGCAGATGCGGAGTTGTCGGTGGGAGTCTCGTTGTAGGGTACTGTGTGAAATGCACTCACATTCAATCCCCGATCCTTGTAGCTTGCTACTGTATGTTGCAAGAATGGGTTCGTGGGTTCCTACAGTGCTTCAAGTAGTCTAGAGAGAGAGGCTGGTGTCGATGACGGTGCCTGGAAACGTGGGTTCCTAGCATCCCAAACCTTGACAACGATCATTTATCCACTCAAACAGAGTGGTCACTGCACAGATTGACCAAAAAACTAGTCCAATGGAATTCTAATGGAATTGTGGACATAGCGGAGTTGGGTGGTCACCCTGCCTGCATCGTCGTCGCCCTTTGACACCCAACGCTCGGTTTACTAATTCTCTACCGGCATCACGCTATCTGTGCTTTGAGTTGACTCTGCCGAAACTTGGAAGTGTCAATATTCAATTAGTGACGCGGTTCTTGCATTCAACTTATTGCTCATAAATAAGTAAGCTTGCTGCGTGTGTGGAGGCTGTATGTCGCGTTTTGGTTGTTTGGGTGTCTTGCGCATCTCAACTTCCATTAAAAACCGCTTGCAGAAGCCAGAAAGGGTTCACGGGAAGACTATTTCGACAAAAGTGGTTAGGGAAAGGATAAAGGAAGAAATACGCCCCCTTTTTATGAGCGTTGTCCTTCTCCATTTCATCCAATTCACTCGTTTCCTAGTATCTTGTTGCACTTACAGGTGGGCTTAAGAGCTCCTGGAGCCTCGTCAGTGCCACGTTGAATATGATTCACGTCGCAGTGTCCTATCGTACCAAGATCACTAAATCTGTAACTCGTTTGCTAGACACTATGTTCTCCACTATCTGATCTAGTTAACTCGCTCGTGATCCCAACGCGGTTTTGGGTGCCGAAAGATCGGCTCAACCGCACGACCTGGACAGGGCTTTGCGGACTTATCTCCGCCACTAGTCTCTCTAGAGAGAGACACAAATCACTACTCAGAAAGCTCTCAACGTGGTTCTGATTTCAAGTGCCAATCCACCTTTGGTTTATAGCCGAGGTCAACGCAGTTTGCCTCATTCGAGTATTGCACCGTCATGTTGCCTGGAAAGGATCCGCGACGAGGTGAAGTATCAAAGCAAGGACCCATTCTGCGCAATGTGAAGTTTTGGGGACAGTCGCTGCTCTGGTACTTTGTCTTTGGCGCTGTTCATGAACTATCGCATGTCGTCACCGCCTACATGCTGGGTGTCCATCATGGCATGATGACGCCCAATGAACCTGTTCTACTTTTTCTTCTTCGAATCACTATGGGGCGAGCTGTGCATCTTCCAATGGTAGCTTCCGACGAAAACAGCTACTCCATCAGCTTCATCATTTACCATTCTGGTTGGCTGTTCAGCCTCTTGTTGGCCATTCTAACAACTTCCACCACCTTGACCAAGAAGAACAAGCACATCACTACGGCAGCTGCTGTTACCGCTCTGGAAGCCATTGCTACAGATCTCTTGGGCCTTGGAGGTGCAGTTGGAAGGGGAACCTTTCTCTGCGGCAACTTTGGGCTCATCATGATCAATCCTGCGTGGTCAACCAACTCTGGAGATAGCGGTACAACGGCTCTCAAGATTCTCAAGAAACTCGTGGAAGTCACTATGATGCGTGGAGCTCAGACAGGTGGTGTCGTCTGTTGGGGCAGAAAGAACAATGAACTCCAGGGCATCCGTAGCCGAGTCGTCAATGCCAAGAGAACCGATCTTTCGAAAGGTGTTCGTGACAAGGTCTACAAGGATGCCTTCTCCGGTGGTCGCCTGAAAGCCGGAATTCAGGGCTTCTTTGGCCATACCCGATTCGCCACGTCCTCCAAGGCCACCTTTGATGGTACTCATCCTCATCAATGGTCGCATCCTTGCAAGTGGAGAGTCTATTCTGGCCCTACGGCAATGGGGTCCAAACAACCTGAACCCAGACCCACAAGAGTGGAGAACTTCATTACCCACAACGGAGACCTGGACTTCTTTCGCGTTGGTAGAAAGTTCTACGACCTGCACACCATCCAAACGTGGTTGGAACAAGCCACTGGCAATCCCATGCCCGCAACAGTTGATAGTGCAGCTATTGCTGGTCTTGTCGACCTACTTCGAACTGCAGGTTCCTTCGGTCTCAGTGCTCGCTACTCTCTACTCCTCGGTTCTACGTCAAGTGTTGTGGACTCCAATGCAGTCCTGCCTTCCTTGGACGAGTATGAGGCGATTGGTGTCTTCTTTGAAGAGGCCCTTACAGAGTTGACGCGGAAGCACCATGTCTCGATTGATGACATGAGCTACGACGTGGAGCTTCGAGCCGAGTTTGCGGCACTTGTCCTTCCTGCGGTTCCTACCATGCAAAAGAAGATCAGGCCCTTTGCCAAGCTTGTCTCTGTGGAGCATGAAGAAAACGCAGATGGTATTCCCGCAAATGAGTTTGTCACGGGTACCATCGATGCCTTTCTGGACAATGATCTCCTCAATACAACAAAAGTCTTTCTGGAGAACGCCAAGCAGGGGTCGTTTGGGCTCATGTTTACCAGTTCTCTTGATGCGAGTCGACACATTTGTGTTGCTGCTCGTGGTCAAACCATGAGCGTTGCACTTTATCCACGCAAGGGAATCATATGCTATGGATCCGAGCAGGCGGCTGTCAAGGCAGGAATGATGTACGACTGCCCCAACGATGAACCGTACTCTGATCCTGACGAGAGGAGCAAGAGTTTTGGAGATAAGTTGGAGGACGTTTCCGTCAGAATTGACTTGGATGACTTAGGTGGTGAGATTTGTCTCATGGACTGGGGAGATGCACACGTGGATCCGTCCAGCCACTTGGTTTCTTATCCAAACCAATACTTGCAACAGCACTACGCGCTCCAACGGAAAGTCAGACTTGTCTTGCACCAGGAGAGCAAGGTAGTGGACACTCAGCTTCATCACCGATTCACCGTGTTGGAGGGTAACGAGTTCATCACCCCGCTACCAGACGATTGTGAAGACCCAGTTCTCAAAGACATTCGAGACATTCCGAGAATTTGCAAGAACATTCAGGAAAACTGGGAAGACTCCAGTCTCAATCGTTTGACTGCCTGGAACTTTTCGAGACGTCTCCGATCAAGGCTCCAAACGCGGGTTCAAGGGAAGGTGCCTGTCCACGCAGGGACTCTTGCTATCGTCCTGACTCGTTGTGAGGTGTCTCTTTGGATCGCTGAGCAATTCGCAGGTGATCTACAGAAAGCCTTTCCCAAGCTTTTCATCAAGGCGGTGAGCAGCAACAAGATCCTGGGTCTGTTCGGGCAAGAGCTTAGCGTTCCTTCGATTGGGTATCCCATGAGTCAAAAGACGCATGATCTCAGCGATACACTTGTGATTATCGTCAGTCACAGTGGTGGCACTTTTGCTCCACTTGCATGCTCCAACCTCTTGCAGTAAGTTCCTTTGAGTGTAGCACTGGTGTATCCTCTCCATTCAATCGTATGTCTAACCAAGCCACGTCCACGTAGGTCGAAAACCAACAACATTTTCGTGGTTACAAGTGAGTGGAATACACAAGTCGGCAAACAACTTCAAGCTGGCGCTTCGGACTTCTTTTCCAGCAGAATCTTCACCACTGATGTAGGCGTTCGCCCAGCCGAACCTTGCTCGCTCAGTGTGGTGGCACAGCACCAAGTTCTAACGCAACTTTTTGAAACAATTTCCCTTACGATTCTTGGTAACGAAGACCTCCGCCGTATCAGTGGGGCTGTGATTCCTGAGACAGACCTCAAGGTTTTCGAGAGATGCAACAGAGACAATATTAATGCCCTCGAGTCGATTGTCGGAGTGAACCGTGTCAGGGCAAGCCTCTCATTGGTGGCCCAACAGTCACAGAAGTTGGGCTTCGTGATCTGGGAAGCTCTGGAGCGAGCACATCCTTGAGAATGCACGTGCTCATATCATGACCTTCATTTATATTGTTGTGACGGTCACAATTGGGTACCCTCTCATCACAGGCATCTCCATCGGGGCTGGTCTTGATATTGGATCCCTCTTCTACATTACACGCTTCTTCGATGCCTTGATTTACTTCTTCTTACCACAAATCAACATCACCGTTATTCGTTTGGTGCAGGGGCGAAACGTGCTCCATCGCATGGTGGGACGTACTGTGGTGGTGGGAGACATCCCATGGGTATCCCAAGCGGCAGACGCATTCCTGAGCAAACTTTTTGCTTGTTCCTACTCCATTGCTGGCTTGAATGTCTTGAGTGGAAATCCAGCTGACCACTTGGTTCACCGCCACACGCATCACGTGGTCCGCGGAAGCTTGCTGGTTTGCGGGCGACCGGATGGTCGACTCTCAGCGTTGACTTCAGCAGAGGCGACGGTATGCCTCTCTGCGAGTCAGGCGAATGGTCGACTCTCAGCGTTGACTTCAGCAGAGGCGACGGTATGCCTCTCTGTGAGTCAGGCGAGCAGCATTCAGAGCATTGGAGGCACATGTGAATCAGGTAAGAACGGCAACGCCAACCCTACCTGCTGATCTTACCTCTATCGAAACTTAATTTTTCAATGCTAACACGTGTCTTCTCTGACCCTGCTGCTGTTAGTCACTATTGGTCATAACCCCTCAAACATGTCGCTGACCAAGAAAGATCTATTCCTGGAGACGCATCACCCTCTCTTTATGTGCGAACAGCTCTTCGAGGAATCAGTTGAAGACCTTGCTGATACAGCAAAGGGTACCTCTAAGCAGGCAAGAAACACGTCCCCTCACTATTTGTTGGGAACATTCGTAGGTTGGGCGAACGAAATCCGAAGTTCGGAAAAGCGCGCTTATACTCTCCGAAAGCGCTCCACTGGTGGCACCCACCAAGACGATCGCTTTGGTGAGACTGTTGAGAAGATCATCCGAGAGAAACATGATCATAAACGGCTGAAGACGATTTTTGATCTTATTGATGTAGACAGAAATGGAACGTTGGACGAGGACGAGTTTGCTGACGCGTATCTGAAATTCGACTCAAAGCTGACAGTTGAAGATATCAAGAAGCTCTTTCATGAAATTGATGTTGACAAGAGTGGCTTTATTGGTAAGATGTCACCGTTTCGCTGGCTGTCTGTAGTTTCATCGCCCTTTTCTCATATATTTGTTATCTCCCAAATCGAAGACTTCGATGAGTTCGTAGCGGCTGCTGCGCTTCCACAATCGCAAATTTTAAGAAAGCTCGATACAAGAAATCGAAGTTCCAAGGGGACGTTTGACGCACAATCGAGTGAGGAGACATATTTCGGTCAGACCACCCGAAAGCAGGCCGACAGAGTAGGTGACTTGTCACTGAGCGAGTCCCAGCTCCTTAGCATGGAGTTGTACGAAGGCTGCATTGCGTCCATGCAACGCTTTGTCGCAATGACTGTCATGTTCCATGAGATGGGCATGCGGGTCCAACGTTTCTTCCCGCGTTTGTCCTTTGGATACCTGGGCTACAACATGGATCGTACTCACTCCATTATGAGAATCGCCACGACGGCTTCTCCGGTGTCAGGTTCCGATGTTCGTGAGCGCATTGAGAGTCTCAGGCTCATGCATGTTATCCAGAAGGCTGTAAACAGCATCTCTACGGTGTGGGCAAACACCGCAGCGACGATGCGAGCGTCCTTTTGCGTGCCAGGTCCATGGGCATGCTTGAGATGAAGAACGAAACTGAAAATGTGAAGGCAAAGGCTTTGAAGAGTTCTCTCAAAAGGACTCTTTCCATGGAGCCAACTAGGGAGCGTCCAACGGAAGCTAAGCATTCCCTCAGAAAGACGGCGTCCATGGAGGCGATTCCCGAGCGTCCAAAGCGTGATACTACTACGCAAATTCAAAATGGTGAAACTGAAGACTGACCATTTCGATTTTGAGTACTTCGGGTGCAGTTTGAAATTGACCAAAAGAATATGACTGACGACATTATGAATTATATGTAGCACCTTATTCGTTCTTCTTATCTCCCCTCTTGTTCATCTTCAATCTCTTCATCTTGTGTTTTGAGTTTGGACCACCATCATGAACACTGAGCACTGCAAGCTTGTAGTGTAGCAAACGGTCTGTCATCTATCCGAGGAGTTGGAGTCCTATTGTGCATTTTAGTATTCTTAAAACCTACTTCAGATGCCCACCGCGGGCAGGAAGGTGCAGGAAGTCACACAAAAGGCAGCCTATACTTTTATCATTTCCTCTTGCAACGTTGAATCAAACCAGGAAGAGGCGAAACAATTTATTTCCTCGTGTCTTCTGACGACGAATCATCAATGAGTCGACGAGTAGGCGTTTTCGAGGGCTTCTTTGATGGAAATCTTGTTGGAAACTTTGTTGGATAAGATGTTGGTCTTCTGCTTGGATAGCGTGTCGGTGTGCTTGGCGTAGGGTCAGACCCGAGACATCCACAGACTTGCGCGTTGCCACAATAGCAGACGCCACCTTTACTGTTTACACAATCATAAGCTGTCCCATAAAGATTCCTGCAATGGCTGGTGTAATAGCATTCACCTTTGAAGTCATTTGATGAACATGTTGGTCCACCTTTGGTAGGATGCTTGGTAGGATGCTTGGTAGGACTCTTGGTTGCTTGCTTCGTGGGTCGGTTGGTTGGGTGTTTGGATGGATATGGAGTTGGGTTTCTCGTGGGTCTCTGAGTTGGGCTTTTCGTCGGGATCTTAGATGGGAATTTCGTCGGGTTCTTAGATGGTCTTTTCGTCGGGCTCTTAGTTGGGACTCTCGTAGGTCTTTGAGATGGTTTCCTCGTCGGTTGCTTCGTTGGCTGTCGCTTCGTCGGAGACTTCGTCGCAGCTCTTCGAGTAGGTTGCCTTGTTGGAATTGGAGTGGGTCGGTTGCTTGGCTTCCCCGTCGCTTTCGGAATCTCTGGGGGAACGAGCATCGCCACCGGAGCCGAGGTGGTGCGTCTTGGATTTTCAGGGGCCGCTGTTGCGGGGGCGGAAGTGACCGGAGCCGATGTGACAGGGGAGGAGGTGACAGGAGATGATGTGACCGGAGCCGAAGTAACGGGAGCGGACGTGACCGGAGCCGAGGTACCTGAAGGAACATTCGATGATGCGTTCGAAGGCACGTCAGAGGGTGACTTAGATGGCACACCTGAAGGAACACTCGATGGTGCGTTCGAAGGCACGTCAGAGGGTACATTAGATGGCACACCTGAAGGAACATTCGATGGTGCGTTCGAAGGCACGTCAGAGGGTACATTAGATGGCACACCTGAAGGTACATTCGATGGCGCATTCGAAGGCTCGTCAGAGGGTACATTAGATGGCACACCTGAAGGGACGTTCGATGGCGCATTCGAAGGTACGTCAGAGGGTGCATCCGATGGCGCACCTGAAGGTACATTCGACGGTGCATTCGATGTGACGGGAGGTGAGGTAACCGGAGCCGAAGTAACTGGGGATGCTGTAACTGGAGTTGAAGTGACCGGAGCAGATGTAATGGGAGCTGAAGTTGTATCAGCAGCGTCAATCGGAGACGCAAGAATGGGAGCAAACGTCGCAGGAGCTGTGGTTGCTGGCACAGGCGGCGTCCCACAGAGGCAGTCGGGAATGATGTCAGGCAACGACTCGCAGTCTTTTTGACTGAAGACGCCAATTGATCCGAAGAATTCAAGAGTACCGCAGTCGAAACCTGGGTTATCACGGAAAGCAACAGCAGAAGGGTTCTGCACACAGAGACCTTCCCCGCAAACTGAGCAGCCATTTTCGGGAACCGGTGCGCAACTAGCAACCGCCTTTTCTGGATCTGCTCCCGAAATTGGAGGGACTGCTCGGGGTGTCTCGCTACTGGGTTCGCTACTAGAATCAATGACAACTGTCCGAGACACAGGAGCCGACGTTACACCAGAGGGTACATTCGATGGCGCATTCGATGGTACACCGATAGGCTCGCCCGATGGTGCCACAGATGGTGCACTAGATGGCACCTCGGATGTCGAAAGCGATGGGCGAGTACTGGGACTAGGAGATGGAACATCACTGCGAGGGACCGAAGGCTGATTCGACGGGCTCTGCGATGGAACCTGGGATGGGCTCTGGGACGGACTCTTTGACGGAGACATTGTTGAAGGTGACAAGCTTGGTTCCGCCGTTTCAGGCAACTCGGAAGGAGTACTGGATGGCGCACTCGAGGGAGACAGAGATGGAGATTGAGACGGTGGTTGGGATTCTTCAACTGAGGGTGCAGTTGACGGAGACGGTGTTATTGGTTGAGGTGTAAGCGGCACATCTGTTGGTACACCTGATGGCGAAGTTGAAGGAGACCTTGAGGGAGGATCCGATTCCTTGCTAGTGGGGGAATCTGACGAAAGCGATGGTTGGAGAGAACCTGCTGCTGAAGGTGACAACGATGGCTCCTCACTCGGACTTCTAGTTGGCAGAGAGCTGGGGATGTCGGTTGGGCCCGTTGATGGAGCCATTACTGGAGATTCACTGGGGCTATCTGACGAAACAACAGAGGGGCGACTACTGGGATTCGGAGACGGAACGTCACTTCGACGGCTCGTCGGCAGATTAGATGGAGATTGGGAAGGGGCTCTTGAAGGATTAACAGAAGGGAGCGACGTAGGTGCTGGTGATGGTTCACCGGAAGGGATGACTGTAGGTAGACTTGAGGGGGAGACTACTGGAGACTCTGATGGATCAGATGACGGTGATACAGAAGGTTGTGCAGATGACACAACAGTTGGTCGGTTTGACGGCACAATAGAGGGCGATCCACTAGGGCTTTCGGATGCCTTAATAGATGGACCTTCACTAGATGCTGACGAGGGAGTCTCGCTTGGACGAACCGTAGGGTTTTCGGACGGACTAGTTGAAGGAACTGAGGTTGTTGGGTTGGGTGTTGTTGGCGCTCTTGACGGATTCATTGATGGCACACGTGAAGGTAGAGGTGTTGAAACTGAAGGCCCAGCACTTGGCACACGTGAAGGCAGCGGTGTCGAGACGGAAGGACCCGAACTTGGCACACGTGAAGGAAGAGGTGTTGAAACCGAAGGCCCAGCACTTGGTGCGGGAGTGACCAAAGGCACGTCATTTGGATCCTGAAAGAGGATGCTAACATCACTTGTTGATGCTTCAATCGAGTTCACAACCACAACCAAATTGAGGCCTGATTCTCCTGCATTGGTTGCTACGAATGAATCGCCAACATTCATTGCCGCCTCAATGTAAGACTGACCATTTACAAAGCCGCTCACGCTGTCCCGGCTGGCCACAATTACTTGATTTCCATACTCTTGAACATCTGCATTGGACCCCGCTTGACGATTGTAGTGAACAAAATAGAACGCGTCCGGTGTTACTACTCGGGCGATACATGTTGTTGTCTCCTCGCCATCCCAATCCACAAAACTCGTCAAGGAGAGATCAAGTTCGTCATTGCCTGGAATGATATCCACGGTAGGACGCCATGCAAGTTGCCACGTTTTGGCAGCATTGTAACAAATCTCGGCGTCGTCGGGAGAATGCCACCCGCCCCTAGAGATTACAATAGTTTGGTTGGTTAGTGTGTTTGAAAGAGAAACTCAAGGTTGCGAGCACAAGAGAGCGAGACATGAACTTACATCACTCCAGTACGATCTCCAAAGATGCCTTCTCTGGTAATTGGATTTGTGATGTCAATCAAGTCTCCAGAATGCTGTAGACCAAGCGTGTGACCCATCTCGTGCATTTGAGTGCTGACTCTGTTGCAGAAACCCGCTTTGAAGACTGCAAGGTTGCCATTTGGGATAGCATACGCAGCACTTTCCTCATACTCTGGATCGTTGAGGAAGATCTCATCGGGGAAACACATGACAATCTTTTGCTTGACGTCAGTAGCGTCAAACAATACTCCACGACTTGCAAGGTCTTCCAGCACCCTGGCTTCCAACTCTCGGACAGCTACTCCATTCAGCTGATACGGAAAGAGAAGCAATTAGGTAAGCAGGCGAGGCACTTTTGGACCAGTGATTGTTCGAAAGCAACGGCATATGATGTACTCACGTTTGTGGCAAACGGAACCGTCAAGACCCCATTGGGAAAGTCCTGACCAATTCGTGGAGTGACGATTAGTTTACCCGCAGAACACTCGCCAATCTGTGTGCCAAGACTGGCGTTGTCCAGGAACCAATCGTCAAACAGTTGAGCATTGGTGGAGGGCGGCACAAAGTCGGGTCCTCCTACGTTGACAACCAACAAGGATATTTCTCCCTCGGCTGGTTGCTGCTGTTGCACGTCCACTCCCTCCTGAAGATTGCGACCGTCGTCCAGCAGGTTACGTGGCTTTTTGTTTCGATTATTTCTTCGTTTGGTATACTACACATACACAATAAACATCACGAGGGCAGCCAGACAGACGATATAGAAAGTATCGTGAGTAGGAGACGCAACACCTTGTCTCAACACATCAATAGTTGTTTCCTTACCTGCATTGTATCCCACTCTGTAACATCAAGTTCATCTGTATCATCATTGATGAAACACTTTTGCATCTGGATATTGTACTTGTTAGTCGCAGCGTGCTCCAACAGGGTACCATTGCAATGGTCTGCTCCATCCATGCTCTTGATTCGGACTCGATTGGGTCCCTTTCGGTCAGGCCTACGATCACTGCCTCGAAGCTCACAGAAACAATCGAAGGTGCTGGTACCATCTTGATGGTCCAAGACTCGTACACCAAGACGACAGGGACGCCCCAAGCCACGGCGTTTGGCGTTCTGCAGTGAGGGTAGAAGTAACGATAGACAATTGTTAGCTCTCAAGAAGAAGTGATGGAATCAATCAATCTTACAGGAGGGAAGCGATTCTACTGAATTGTAAAAGCCTAAATCTAAACCCCGAACCATTGAGCTCTCGGGGGAATGCCGAGAAGCCCATATGCCGTTGGCTTGGAATGTCCTTGAGCCGATGCTCGTCGTCATATGTCGTCCTCTGATTCACGAAAACATGGTGGTAAAACGTACCGTTGGGAACGACCAGAGAGCCAGGATGGTGATTGATGCTTCTATCCACTTCATGGTTTTGTTGTAAAAACTTAGCCAAACCAAATCTTATTGCTTGTGACTTATTAGCGCAATACTGTACTTCCGAGGGGTGATGGACTCTTACTCTTCACTCTACACTCTAATCGATGGTGAGCGAGAAGCCTGGTTGTCGTGCTTGCGTTGGCTATCTGCTCGGGACTCTATTTGTCCCAATTGGACCCAACGGAATAAAAAATGTGAAGGAACGTTGCGATGGTGGTTGGCTTCTGGGTAAAGATACTTAGTGGAGGACGTATTCATCTTAGCACACTTTCCTTACAATATTTTATCAATACGAGTACAGTCCTGACGATCGGATATTTTCCTCTCACTTTTGTGACAGTTAAAGGTTCGAGGAAGTCTGAAGGACTTTATCATACGAGAATTATGTAGAATCTACAAAAGACCTACCAAATCACGATTGCGATACCAACGGAAGGCATCTCATAATTGTATCGTCATCATTCGATCATGGGTCCCATGGATAACAATTAGAACCCAAATCATTTATACCCCAATGCCGCCATTGTAGTCACAAAAAGACCGTATTTAGCTGGTCCTATTCGATTAAATGTTTAATGATAAGTACAGCACATCTGTTCTGTGTATCTTTATGTCTACATGTATGCACTATCAGATTCTTGCACAATGGACTGTGCCGTCTCACAAAATTAGGAATTATATAGGACAATTCTGGTGATTTGCCTTTGTGACTTTTCAAGACTTATGCGTACACGAGTGTCGCTAGGAACCACGTTTGCTGGCGCGCCATAACTCTTTGAGCTGATGTCGGAAGAGATGAAGACTATTCGTAGTTCCGATTTAGTCCTTGACTGCTTCACAAATCCCCAAAGACTAGCAATGTATGAAAATAACCCAACACATCTTCCAAACATGCGGAAGGGGCTTTGATAGGTTTTGGGGGACAATCTTCAAAGAGGAGCCGCCGGGGATTACTGACGCTGACGCCGATGTTGACTACAGCACATACCCTCGGACGCGAGGACGACACCCTGTCACTGCAGATACATTTATACGATTGTGTACTGCAGCTGCGATAGAGATCTACGAGCAGTGCGCAGAAGTAGGTTTACTCAATGCGGCCTATGCGGTGACTAAGCAGCATTTTTACAGTGTATGCTGACCTGTACGTCGTAGTGCCACCGCTGGGTGTCCTTGCTGGCATGGATAAATAGGAGAGTGAATCGGAAACTGGCAAAACTTCAACTTTCAAGAATGTTCTGCATTATTTCAACGGTTCGCACGCGCACAGTGGATGGTGTACATGCAGTGACATCATCAACACCTAGAGTAGAGGCCTTTAGCTACTATTAGTAGCTAGAGGCGACTTGTACCGTTAGTTAGCCTAATTCTCATACTGCGCACCATATGGTCCACTGCTATGATCCAAACACACCCACAAGAAAGGAGAGGGACTATGGTATAAATAGTAGTATGGTGATTGATGTGTGGCATACGTACGCGGAGCAACTGTAGTCTATCGCGCCAAGTGTTTGCTATTACGTCCTTCAGTGCATGTACCAGGAATACGTCGCTTTGCTATGGCTGCTTGGGCGCCCTTATGGGGCTCTTCCCTGGAGAAGGAGGGTGACGTCGCTTCCTTTGTCGGTCTCTTTGATTGGCACGGTGGTTGGCAGTGCAGACGGATTCACTGGCGACGATGAAAGCGACGTATTGATGACGGAGTAAAGGATGGCCACAACACTCGAGTGGGTCCCTTTCTGTTGGGGGTGTGGTCTTTGCTATGAAGCATTCTTATGAATTCATTCCATCTTCATTGTCAAAAACTCGAACAGCCAGAGGTGAATTTTTGACAGGCGAGCAATGCTAGTACAGGGGGTTCGCAGACTAGACAACGCACTACGGCAGCAACATCCAACAATGGAGAGATAAGAACATGTTCTCATTTCTTCTCAACTGCGCAAGAACCATGACCTGAACTCAGATTCATTCCATCCATCAGTGTGTACTTTCTGTGGTCGCATCCTTAACTTACTACTGAAGACAATATCGGGAGATAAATATGCTCAATGCACTCCGTGCCAACTTCGTCGCCATGTGTTACTGATCACCTGCTCTGGTTGCATTTCTACTGCAACAAACAACAGGAAGCGCGTTGAGGACATCAACGTTGAGAGCAGTCCTCTTTGAGTGGAATCTGAAAGCCTGCACTTTCAAACTACGGCGGCCACTTTAATACTGGGAACTTGATTTTTGGAAATTTGAACTGCTCAATAAATTTCGTCGGTGATCTCGTTGGAGATCTCGTTGGAGACCTTGTCGGGCGGTTGGTTGGATATTTGGTTGGATATTTGGTTGGATATTTGGTTGGATATTTGGTTGGATATTTGGTTGGAGGCTTGGTTGGAGGCTTGGTTGGAGGCTTGGTTGGAGGCTTGGTTGGGGGTTTCGTTGGGGATTTCGTTGGGGACTTCGTTGGGGGCTTGGTTGGCGGTTTCGTTGGTGGTTTCGTTGGAGAGTTCGTTGGAGGGTTCGTTGGAGGGTTCGTTGGCTCGTTCGTCGGTACGTTCGTCGGTTTGCTCGTTGGTGCATTAGAGGGCGTCGCCGTTGGGCGAGTTGTTGTCGGACGCAGAGAAGGGCTTTCACTAGGCTTCGCTGACAGTGTATTAGACGGTATGGTTGATGGATAAATAGACGGCGCAGTACTAGGGACCTCAGACGACGAAATCAATGGTTCGTCGTCGGAACTTTGCGAATCAGTTGGCGGCTCATCACCATCAGTTGACGTTCCATTGCCTCTTTCAGGTAGCGGAACAGATCTGACAGGCGCGTCTGTCTCGGCGCCGAAGAATGATGGCGCACCAGAAGGAGTAGCAGGGACAGCAACTGATGGTGGGACAACTGGAGCAAAGGCAACGTCTGGCGCAAAAGCCACAATGGGCGCAGAAGTGGTACTGCGCATAGAAATGCTGACATCGGCAGTGGAAAAGGCAATCGAGCCTACAGTGATCACCATGTCAAAACCCGAGCGTCCCGCATCTTCCACCTCGAAGGAGTCGTCGTCGTCCAACACCGCAACAATCTGCGACAGAATATTGGCTATTCCTTCCAAGCTGCTTCGGCTGGTCACGATTATCTTGTCTGCATACTCTTGAACATCCGCGTTGGATCCCACTTGGCGATTGTAATGAACAAAATAGAACGTGTCCGGTGTTACTACCCGTGCGATACATATCGTCGCATCGTCTCCATCCCAGTCAGCAAAGCTAGTCAAGGTGAGGTCGGTCTCATTAGATTCTGGAGTAATGTCCTGTGTAGGGCGCCATCCAAGTTGCCACGTCTTGGCAGCATTATAGCATATTTCGGCATCATCAGGCGAATGCCATCCTCCCCTTTTACAAAGCGGAGCTCTGTGAGAAACTGTACGGCGCAGACTGTCGGACACGCGATGGCAAAGGAACTTACATGGCTCCTGTGTAATCACCAAAGGTACGTTCTCCAGGCAGTGGGTCGGTAGTGTCCACCAAGTCTCCAGAATGTTGAAGACCAAGAGTGTGGCCTGCAATGTGTTTGTTAGCGGCAATGTGATTTGGACTGGAACATTCCCACATATCACTTACCGATTTCGTGCATTTGGGTGCTCACTTTGTTGCAAAATTCTCCCTTGAAAGCAGCAAGGTTGCCGTTGGGAACTGCATAACCCTATTGACATTTCATGAGTTGAAAGTGTGAGTTGGTTAGACCGGCACGTTTCCATGTGACGAAACGTACTCCACATGATGTCAACTTACGGCGCTCCCTCCATACACACGGTCATTGATGAAAGACTCCTCTGGGAAACACAAAGCTATCTTCTCGTTAGCATCAGAATCCAGTACAATACCGCGATTCGCCAACTCCTCCAACACGATTGTCTCTACCCTTCGAACAGGAAGTCCCTTGAGCTTCAAAAAAGGCAATCATGAGCCAACTCTTACGGCAAACGATCAATAACAAGGGGTCTGTAGCTCTCGCCAAAGCACTCACATTTTGCGTCAGTGAGACCGTCATCACTCCATCTGTAATGCCCTCCCCAACTCTTGGACTGAACGTCATCTTATTGGCCGAACACTCTGCAATTTGTGTGCTGAGGCTTGCAGAGTCTTGAAACCAATCGTCTGCGAGTTGCCCATCAGTTGACGGAGCAGCATAGTCTTGCCCTCCTACATTGACAACCAACAGACTCCAGCCAATCTGCTGGAGATTGCGTTGCTGTACTCTCAGAGATCGTCTATCATCCAGTCCGATCCCGCCTTCACTTTGTTTTTCGTCCTTCTTTTCGCCGTCAGATTCGAGATCCGTTTTATCATCTTGTATTCTTTGACTATCTTTTACGTGGACCGGAAGAGTCTGTTTTAATGCACACATTGTTCAGAACCAAAGCTGTGGTTAGAATTCTTCCCTAGAGCTCAGCGCGTTCAGTGCGGACTGCGGTAGTAGTAGTTATTTCCACTTACCGCAATTGGTGACCAATCCTCTACCTCCAGCTCGTCTTTCTCGTCATCAATCACAGCGTCTAGAAAAACATCGTACACATTCGTTGCCGCCAGGTTCAGAAACATACCCTCGCAGTGGTTCATACCATCGATACTGCTCTTTATCGTGACGCGGTTGGGCCCTTTCTTTTTCGGGTTGCGATCTTCGCCATGGAGCTCACAAAAGCAGTCGTATGAATTAGTTCCATTTTCATTGTCAAAAACACGAACACCCAGATGACAGGAATGTTCCAGTCGACGGCTTTTGTTATGTGCGTCCTATTAGAAAAAGAGCGCGCAATGTTAGTGTCAGGCGTTTGCATACACTCGAAAGCTCTTACTGGGCAACAACATCAACAACTACAGCGGAAATAGCCAGCATCAACAACACAAGATGTCTATCTTCTTCTCGACCTTCATACTCCAATAAAAGCAATCTAATGTCGCATAGGGACTGTCGCAGGCAGGTCGAAAGAGTGGATTGAGGACGCCTGGAGTGACGGGTTACGTTGACGTCGCATCAACTTGACATTCGCATGGCTCAAAACATACCGAAGACCCAATCAGAACCTGAAAGACAGCAAGTAATACACTCAGTTTGGACTTCATTGGCGGGTGTTTTGTGTTGTTGGTTGCATTGTACTGTTGCTCTTTTGTGATCCTACTTTACAATTCCGTTGGGGCATCTTTGCCCTCATATTTTGGACATTTCGGGTCGTAAGCGACATTTATGTATTATCCGGACAGCGTTTTCAAAACGCATCTAATCCCGACCATGACCACGAGGAACGCACTTTCCAGACTCACAAACACACTCTTTCTCTCATTACAACAGCTGTGGGGAACATTTATGCCCGAGTCCGTCCAACTCGAGAAACCCCTGGAAGATGCATGAGGATGAGATCTCTATCAGGTACGTGCACATGCACTCCTTCCTACCTTAAATGTGGAGGGTAATCTGGATTATCAATAACGCGGGCTCGGAGAAGAAAACAGATTGTCTACAATTATTGGCCTGGCCTTCTTGCGACGTCCCGAGCATCGGGAGTGGCGATAATTGTTAGGGCGCAGACGTAAACGGTCATTTTGTTTCATACTGTACAAAGTGCTACTCGGAGTACAATTCTTGAATGTTGAATTCCAGAGCATTCTCACCATCCCAGTTCCAACTCAGCAATGACCTCGGTAGGTAATGGAAATGGCGTTCTCATCCGGAAGAAAGGAAGGAATCATCTCCTTCACTAACTTATACTTGGCACGGCTGCGGCCTATTTGTTCGTCGGCACGAGTGATTACAGGTGAGTTTGTGTTCAGATTTGGGGTAGACCTGTATTGAAGCCAAATGGTCTGCCCTCTGAAAGCGAAGCACCATGCTGCATGATGTTTTGTACAACGAACCAGGCATGTATCCACGCAGCTTGTTCGCATATCCATCTGAATCTTGCCTCGCAGACAGCGTATCGTGCCCAATATCTGCAACCCTACCCTTGGTCGGGGGCCCTGGCGAAGCCTTTCTCGCAAACTGTTTTGGGTTGCCAGTCGTTCCCCCAACCAAGTCCCCCCAATCCATACCCTTCCAATCAGGATATTTTCTTCTTTTCGTCCTTCTTTGCATCGACCTTCTTTGCCTCGTCCTTCTTTGCATCGGCCTTCTTTACATCGTCCTTCTTTGCGTCGTCCTTCTTTGCATCATCCTTCTTTGCATCATCCTTCTTTGCATCGTCCTTCTTTGCATCGGCCTTCTTTGCATCGGTCTTCTTTGCATCGGTCTTCTTTGCATCGGTCTTCTTTACATCGTCCTTCTTTGCATCATCCTTCTTTGCATCGGCCTTCTTTGCATCGGTCTTCTTTACGTCGTCCTTCTTTGCATCATCCTTCTTTGCATCGGCCTTCTTTGCGTCGTCCTTCTTTGCATCGGCCTTCTGTTCGTCCTCCTTCTTTTCATCTTTAACGTGAGAAAAAAGGTTCCATTGCTTCGTTGGAGACCTCGTTGGAGATTTTGTTGGTCGCCCGGTTGGGCGGGCGGTTGGGGCTTTGGTTGGAGAAGCCGCTGTTGGAGCAGTTGGAGAAGCCACTGTTGGAATCGTAAAATCACCAGAGTTGTGGAGAAGTGTATTTGCCGTTCCTGCAATAGAAATGCCGTGAACAAAGACGGTCTCGCCACCGTGCTGGATTGCTTCCTCTTCACTAATGGGGATTTGGTACCTGTACGTCGTTCCACTGCCTTTACATGCAGCCGCTACTGCAGGCTCGGATCCTCGGTCGGCCAAGATGTTCTTGAAGAACTGTCCTTGACCAGCCTTGCCACCGAGATAGACATGGATTTGGATGGATTGTGTGTACCCTGTCTGGCAGGCCCAACCATTGATCGCGTATGAAGCACCGATAGTACCAGAAGGGCCGTCGACGAATCCATTAACGACAGTATCAAAGTCTGGCGTAGGGGTAGGGTGCGGTGTTGGAGGTTTGGTTGGGGCGGTAGTTGGCTTTTTGGTTGGAACTTTCGATGGAGAGTTCGTGGGAGTCAGTGTTTTCGTTGGCTCATTCGTCGGTTCGCTAGTTGGTGCATTGGAGGACGTCGTGGATGGAAGACTCGTAACGGGAGCTTTCGTTAAGCGAGCAGGAGCACTGGTAACGGGAGAATTGGTAACAGGAGCATCAGTTGCAGGAGAGCTGGTGACTGGAGAGCTGGTGACGGGTGCACTGGTTGCAGGAGCGCTGGTAACCGGAGCATCAGTTGCAGGAGCGCTGGTAACGGGGGAGCTAGTAACGGGAGCGCTTGTAACTGGAGCATCGGTGACAGGAGCGCCAGTTGTAGGAGCACTGGTAACGGGAGAACTCGTCACGGGAGAACTCGTAACAGGAGCATCAGTTGCAGGAGCGCTGGTAACTGGAGCATCGGTGACTGGAGCAACAGTTGCCGGAGCACCGGTAATGGGAGCACTCGTAACCGGAGCAATGGTAGCGGGAGCACGTGTGATAGGAGCGATGGTAACGGGAGCATTCATAACGGGAGCATTGGATACAGGTGCATCAGTTGCAGGAGCGCTTGTGGCGGGCGCATTCGTAACGGGAGAACCAGTTGCAGGACCGTTGGTGACGGGAGCGCCTGTAGCAGGAGCTCTTGCAACGGGAGTATTCGTAACAGGAGCCCCAGTTACAGGAGCGATGGTTACGGGAGCAGATGTAGCGGGAGCACTGGTGACGGGAGATATAGTGCCTACCGCAGTAGGTGCAAAAGCAACAACGGATGGTGGTAGCACCGGTGCTGGAGTGGCGCTGCGCATAGAAATGCTGACATCGGCAGTAGAAAAGGCAATCGAGCCTGCCGTGATCACCATGTCAAAACCCGAGCGTCCCGCATCTTCCACCTCGAAGGAGTCGTCCTCCTCCAACACCGCAACAATCTGCGACAGAATATTGGCTATTCCTTCCAGGCTGCTCCGCCTGGTCACGATTATCTTGTCTGCATACTCTTGAACATCCGCGTTGGATCCCAC
>JAVCKV010509829.1:0-11502 GCA_032274145.1 Herpochondria borealis | reverse complement strand
CCCCCCCCCCCCCCCCCCCCCCCCCCCCCCCCCCCCCCCCCCCCCCCCCCCCCCCCCCCCCCCCATGGAAACGGGCTTGGGATTGGAAGGCTTGAGAAAGCTCGAGGCCGGTGGTATTAATTACTCCTTCCAGAGCTGAGGAAGCTGTAGTACATGAGACCTTTCGGGTGGGGAGGTGACAGAAGCGCCAAGACAAGAGTGGATGTCATTCATACCAGTGATTAGATCTGTGAGCATTTTGTGCTGATTTGCCATCTGGTTAGTGTGAGCCTGAAGAGTATTGCTCATCCGGGTGGTGACTCTGTTGAGACGCTGAATCTCCAGGAGAGTTGTCTTGGTAGACTTCTGCAGGAGCACGGATCTATCTGTATCATTCGCCGAATTGGAGAATGGGACTATCTGAATGCCGACATCAGTGTTACGGAGGGGAAAGGTTTGGAGCATAGCAGGTAACCAGTAGGAATCGACTTTGTCCATTTAGATCATCCATGCTTTGGTAGTGATGAGTTCTTTGTAGAAGTGGTGACGGGGGACCAACTGGAACTCGGTAGATTTACCGTTGAGAGCCGCAACCATTTCAGAGTGGAGTTCAGCATGATGAGAATGCGCATCAGATTTTTTTACGGAAGATGAAGCCAACAGTAAAAACAATATCATGGGAGCAGATACTGTGGGGGCTGATCCAGACGTTATGTTTGCTGAGATGTGACATTACTCCTGTGTGAGATTTAATGGTGCTCAAGCGAAGGGAGGTGCTCATCTGCACATGTTGTTTAGGTGTCGTTCTTAAGTCCTTGCCTTTGGAAACGTATGCTGAGATATTGGTGGGAGGAACATCTGAGGGAGCCGTTAGAACAGGGGATTTGCTCGTAGGGTTGAATGGACGAAGCTGAATAGTGGAATCAGCTTGGAGAAGGACAGTAAATATAGTTGTAATGCAATCACGGAGGGAAGACTTCGCGTTATTGGCCTTAAAAACTTGATAGAGATGTTGCTTACAAACCTCTCACTCGTTTTCACTGCATCCAATGGCGTTGGAGGGGCTATGTTGGGGGAGGGACGGGGGATGGCTCTCCTGTATTGGGATTGATGGGGTTAGGGGCTCTGGTGGCAGACGAGGGGGTCATCATGGTGGGTAGGTTGCTACAAAAACGGCGTACAGAAAACGGATGACGGACGGAAGGGCGATGCTGGTGTGGCAGTGACCAGATTGTGTCTGTTTGTCACGTTTTGTTCCACACCGGGCAGAAACAACTCTTAGAGAAGCAGTTGAATGGTGGAGGTTGGCAAGGATACAGATATGTGCTGACCGTCTTGAGTATGCTGAATCTCTCAGCTATTGGAAAGGTAGTTGGTAGGGTGGTTTGACAGCAGCGCTGCCAGTCATGGTAGTCGTACGGTAGTCCATATCAGCCACAAAACTTGCCTTGAATTTGGTACCATACCAACCTTGACAAACATTTCTTGGCAGCTTTTTTCCCAAATTTTTCAACCTTTCCCAGAAATTTGGTGGCAAGCAATCATTCACTGTTTTCAAAACACGGTAGATGTGCTTCAACTGATTCTGAATCTCCGCTTGTTGTTCCTTGGTTTGAAATTGCCACTTTAAAAAAAAGAGTGAGTATATCTGCAGGTTCAATGGAGTCCTGAAGTAGACAAACTGGTGGACAGCCCCACCACAACCATTCAACGTGGGTAGTGCTGTTTGATGCTGCTACAGCTGTTCTACCCAACACCCTCCTGTTCCTAAAAAGAGGTGTGTCCCTTCTATCTTGTCTCCAACCACTGGCAATTTCATGGAGAGAGAGGTGGAGTGCAAGCAATGTCCCTCCACCAGACTTTTTGAGACATCTGTTGACTGTTTTCACTCTTAACTATCACAGTTTTGATATTGTTAATTTTTTTCGGGGAGGGGCATTCTTGGTGGGGCGGAGCGGACATGGCTGTTGGGAAGGGCGTGACTGCTGCTGCTGCTGCTGCTTGGGTTTCGGGACCGCCACAGCTCCCATGATTGCTTGCATTGGAGGGAACAAGAGATTATGCTTGCTGCTTGGTGCGAACATGAAGGAAGTGAGGGAGGGCGAGGAGAAAGCAATCTATCCACTGCTGCCGTTTGTCGTTTGCCATTGTCTATGTCTTCTTGTCTTATCATTTTGAAAGAATGCTAAATCAGTACATTTCACTCATAACAAGTGATTGTGTCGTAGATACACTTGCTTGGTCAGCTGTATGATAGTGGTTAGATAGCAACTAAAGAAGGACTAGATATAGGTGAAGAGTTCAATGAACTTTGCTACTTGTTGTAAAGATCTGTCCAAGACTGATACGGGAACAAGATGGTCTTGTCATATGGTGTACAACGGTTATTCTCCAACCGTCTGCGTATCACTGATCTAAATCTCACATACTCACATAGCATGTTCATGTGTGTGGCGGCAGGCTCGTACTGCCGCGCACCCAAAGGGATATCCCATGTAACTTGTTCGATCTCGCCAGCTGCATCAGAACAGCCTGTCTTCCTGTAAATAAATATGTAGGCAGCCTCCTATTAGAATTTTGTATATATGCAATGCATATTATATATAATCCGGTAATATACGGAGTATCCTTGCTCAAGATATCGAGTGAGTTGTGCAGATCGTCAAATTGACTTCAAGGTGTCCAAAGTTCCACCGGGCGCAAATTCAAAATCCGGGGACGCAGGGAGGGATACGTACAGTACCGGGTATCATTAGTACGACTCTACGTACACCGACAAACTGGTTCCAACCATTCACGAATCGCCACGACGATCTCACACTCAAACAAGATCTTCTTGTTGAAAAAGCAATCTTGCGCCTTGCCGTTGTAACTCAAACAGACTTGTTTGATCAGCAGCTGCATCAGAGAGGAGACCAACACTGCTTATCTATCGGGGATAGCGTACAGTCTTGGAAAACAAAGGTACGAGTAAGGTTGTCGTAAACAAGAGTGACAAGAAAGGTCTCTTGATCGAATCCATGTGTATCCATGTGTCAGACACGAGAACCCAAAAATTTGTTCATTCTTTGCGGGATCTCTTTCTTTTTTCCATCCAAGACATACATACAGTATGATACTCGTCCCTTCCATTCTCATATTTTTCATTCTTCCGTTCTTCCATTATTAAAGGTGCACCTAACTTGAACTACGCTTACTCGTACTTTCAATAGAAACACTTTCACCATGGCGACGTCCAACAATTTGAAAGAGCAATCCAACATTCGCGAACTGGTCTCCTTTTCTGGAGACCGCAAGTTCGACACTCGCACCTTGCCGGCTGACATGCAACGCATCTACAAGGGTCTGGCCAAGGCGCACGGCGAAGAGTATGCTCTTCACGTCATTTTTACCATTCGTACCGCCGTCGAATTGCATCGAGCGTGGCACATGACGTTGCTGACCAACAAGATTTTGCAACAATTGAAGCGTCGATTTAGGCTTCGCATGACTTGGAGTTTGGGCGTCTTTCGACTTCAATTCCGCATGTCGGACGGCGAAGCTGATTTGTATCGGCGTGTCCCTTATGACTACGATTCTGAATATCAAGATATCTTTATGAGGGTCGCCATTGCGCTCATGGATGATGAAATTGACATTCATGAAGCACTCATCTATCAAGCAGAGACGGTGAAAGGAGTTCATACGGCCAAGAGTGGATTGTTTCTAAGAGACTTTCCTGGACGATTGCTCCTTTACCCCGGTGTCGCTTCCACCTGCGCCGTCATTTTCTTTAACGGTGATTGGACGGACTTTGGTATTGCGGCGCTCTGTGGTTTGGCCACTGGACTTGTCGAAATGATTCTGGGCAGGATGAATTTGGCTATCCTCACGGATACGTGCGTCGGAGCGACGGTTGGAATTATTGGAGGTTTGTTCTTTAGATACGGTGGTCAAGATGTCTGTCTCTCGAGTATCTTTCTCGGAACTCTCTACTGGTTCTTTTACGGAACGGCCTTTGTCTTGGGTATCTTGGAGATCATCGCTGGAGAATTGCAGACGGGAGTCACGCGCTTCATCGCCGTCGCCGTCAAGACCTTTGTCCTCTGCTTGGGAGCCAGTTTTGGACTGTTGGTTGTCGGGGACGCACAGGATGCATGGTACAAGCAGGCAGACAACTGCAACCGTTTGGACATTGATCGTTGGTGGAGAGTTCCTATGTACCTCCTATGTTCGATCTTTGTCTTGGGACAATACCGTTTCCCGATTGTCCGCTACTGGAGAGCCTGTGTCGTCATGGTGGTTGGATACGAAGTCCAGTATGAAGTCTACAACGCGTTCGCCAGACGTTTTGGAGGAGGAGACAACATCGATACTGCCATTTCCAATGTCTTTGGCTGTGCTACCGCCGTCATTTCTGCCTGTATGTTGTCGTACTACATCAACTCCTACAGATACTACTTTGATGCGCCCCTCTTGGCCCCGGGCCACAAGGATAACAAGTCTACTTTGGGAAAATTCATTCACGGTGTGCTCTTGGGCATGACCAAGATCGAAACTTCGCTCGGTCTTGGTCGACGTGGTAACTACAAAATGAGAGTGGCTATGGAGAAAAAGTTGAGCGAAAAGTCCAGAAGCAGTGACGGCCTCAAGTTTGAAGTTGCGGAAGAAAACTTGATTATTGACACTATTGTCGATACACAAGATATGAATATCTGGTAAGTACAACCTTGTGTGATTAGTTTCGTCATCCTATTGGATCATCATCCTCTCATCCGTTGCATTTTTGTCGTTATTATAGGAGTATCATGATGCCAGCGCTCTACCAACTCGTTCCTGGATCCTTGATTGCTAAGTTATGGTTCAATTACATCTTCCCTCCAGAGCTCAGTAAGATTCCGATTGAAGGATTGGACAACGTCTTCCAATATCAAGTTGACCAGGACGCAACCAACGTTTTTGGTGGTCTCATGATAGTCTCCACCTCGCTCGCTTTGGGTTTGATTGTGGGGTTCGCTGTGGTCCAAATCTTCCAAGATACCCTCGAATTGTGTGGTTTCGGGGCCGAGTGGAAAACGAGCGAATCTGCCATGAGAGCCAAGGACCTTCGTACTGGAATGTACTCTTCCACCCCTCCCAAGGAGGAGAATCCCGAGAGTGTTGCAGAGGAACTCAAGAGTCTCTTGTCCAACGATTCGACTCGTGTCATTCGTACTGATCGGCAAGTCAACAAGCTCTTCGATGCCATTGATATTGATCAATCGGGTCAAGTCGATGAGGGCGAAGTGTCGTACTACATGCTCAAGGCCGGGCTCACCAAGGAACAAATTTCGAAATTGTTTGCAGCCATGGATGAAGATAGCAGTGGCGAGGTTTCGAGAGAAGAATTCTGCAGGCAAATTCAGAAGAAGTCCAACGAAGACTTGTTGACAGTGCACGAGACGGTAGACACTCCGGTGGAAGAGCAGGTCTACATTGAAGAAAAGAATGATGAGGAAGATGTCGTCCCTAAGGAGGAAGGTGCCAAGGAAGTTGTGGCAGAGCAAGAGTAGGCGATAGAACGAAACTGGAAAGTTAGGGGAGAGACAAGAAATAGTTAGAAGTGAATTACATGTCAGAACGATTGTGCAATGTGGTAACACTTAAAAAATAGATAAGACCATCAAATATATAGTTTTCGGTATGTAACCTTTTGTTTAGAAATTTGAGGACGGTGTGGTGTTGGCGCAGCCTACCCAAACCTACCTGATCGTCGTACCAATCCACCTTGGCAACAGATTTGGAGCCTCCCTTGAGGCTGCTTCATCGTCACCGCCACGAATCTACAAGCCTGCGCGGACCGCTGATTTGCCACCCCTTCCACGTGCAAATACCCTTGGCTGCGACTTTTCTCAATTGCAAGCCTATACCTTGATTTCACGTTGGTCATATCCCCCTCTTGAGCGAGACTATTTTCTAGCATGGTCGCAGTGATGCTGTACTGTACGACAGTAAACCAGTACCTGTACGACAGTACGAATAGACGAAAACTGAAAACAAAACCATCCGTGGTGGCGACAAGAGCTTCGCTGGTTGACATCATGTCCTCCAGTGTACCTGTTAGTTTAGGCAAGCCCTCCCTACGACGACGATTGGAAGCATACTACTCTCTGATTGCTCCAGATCAAGTTGCAAATGAGCCAGTTTGGCTGGGGAAATTCCAGCAAATCTACGCAAAGTACGGGGGTTCGCACGATGGGGAACGTAAATTGGCGAGAAAACTTGAAGTCAAGTATGGCTCAGAAGTCCGCCTGTTGCTTGCATCTTCAGTTGAACAATCTATTGCGGTCGTCGTGGAAGAGATTCCTGATCAACAGCGAAGTGAAGCGTGGTATACATTGGCGGAGAAGGAGACCAACAGTGGGATCATTGACTTTTGCTCGCCTCAGTTTGATCCTGTGGCTGCCTTGAAGGCACCAGAAGATGATGCAAAACAGGCAAATCCCTGTCTGAAGGATTGTCATCGTATGGATAGAATCGACCAAGTGCGATCTCTGCTACCCAAAGACGACCCGCTGTATCGGAGTGCAGTCCGCAAGGCGCAGACCTCAGCGAAGAAAATAACACAGCAAGAAGAAGATAAACAGGCATCGGATTCGAAGAAAGTACCATCCCTCTTTGCTCCATTGGTGGAGAATCTCGATAAGGGTCCTTTTGTTGTGCTCTACAATGCGCTGGTTCACCGCAAACGTGTTCGTGTCGTCACTCGTTACGTCAATGGGATACGAGGAACGTTGACAGGACACTTGATTGCCTTTGATAAGCACATGAACCTGCTCATGAGAGATATTGTTGAGGTTTACTCATTACGACACACGGAACGAAACTATAGTACCTCCAACCTGGAGCAGGAAGTGGCACGACGGCAACAACCGGTTCGGCAACGTCACATGCGACACATGATGGTACGAGGAGACAATGTGATTCTGGTGTATCTTGCTGAAAGCGAACGATCAGCATATCCCAGGACATCAAAATCACCAAAGGGGTCCATCTACAAAGAGCGAAAGACTAATGACAAGAGCAAACCTCATCATCTGGGGACAGTAGGTTCGCTATTGTTTGCGCAGCAAAGACAAAAGCAGGGGAAGAAATCATACTCGTCCAAGTAGAGCGCAAGCAGGGTGACGCATCCCCTCTGCTTCCTAGAGCTCTGCATAGAGTGAATGCTGACCCATCAAATCTAACAAAGTCTATCTTAGCGCGCGCTGAGCACGAAGTCGTTCTTAGAGTTTTGCACCCTTCCGCAAGAAATTCCATGTGATATGTGCTTTCTCCCGTGTTTTGTCGTTTGGATGAAAGATTGTTTCGCAGACCAACACTTTGCCACCTTGCTTTAGATATCGCCTAGATAGGAAATCGCCACCGCCGTACTTGGAGACGCCTCTCATCCACGAGACATGCACGGTTCCTTTGTCTTCCCACCAAGCCTCGGCTTTGACAGTTTCGGCATCCGCAGTCACAACGTTAATTTCAAGAGGCTCATAATCCACCACACTTCCATCAGCCCCTGAGGAGATGAGCGATCGCTCCCAGATGCCACGTGCATTGATCCCTCGAATGAGCAGGGTGCGTCCTTCATCCTTTTGCTTTGTATACTCTGTTGTTAAACCAATAATCCCGAGTGCCACGCCTCGCACAATCATGGGTTGACCAAGACGTTTCAAGTATTCATCGTACTGCTGTTTGAATTCTTCGGATTCAATCATTTTCCAGTCTCCGGATAGATCGACGGATGCAGTCGCCCACCGTGCTGCCTGTGGTTTGACTTTCGTTGTTGCTCTATTCGACGTTCTTCTTTTGGTTGTGACAACAGCAGGTGAAGGTGCAGTCTCTTTGACTTCCATATCTGTGGACTCGATTGTGGATACAGGCGTGGCTTCCATGGATACTGACTCTACAACTGTTTGTGGCTGCTCGGCGATCACAGAGGGCTGTTGCTCAGAGACTTGAGTTGTCTCCGAAACCTCTGTGGGAGTGCGAAGATATCGCTAAACCAGGAGAAAGAGGTGAGATCTGGATGTGCTACAGTTCCCTGCAACAGGATGAACACCAGGTTTGAGCACACTCACCAGTGGTTTCATCAAAATTCGGAATAAGGCGACAATCAGTTTTCTCGTCTTGGTCACTAGCACTCGCTTCTCATTGACATCTACTTCCCCCGTTTCAGTTGACTGGAGGATCAAACCCCGTTGCGGTACATGTACGAAGAGCTTTGAGTTTGTCGACGGCACATTGTTCGAAACTCTCACTTGCTTCGCCTTCAAAGTTACAGGTCGAGGTGGGATCTGAAAGGCTTGTGTCGTCTCTAGAAGCTGGGAAAGGATTGCGACAGCTAGAAGCAGTAACTTCGGCATCATGGGCATTATACAAAGCACCACAAGCAGTTCCAAGTCTCAGTTATCGAAGTGCGCAATGGCACAAAAAGTGGCGCGTCGACAGCGAAACCAATCAGCTGTTGACACTGGTGGGATTCCGTTCTTCATCTTTTGAATTTGGTTGAAGAAGAAAAAGTGAAGCAAAAGTGCAAGGTGGAAGCTCACGTAGTCAACACGTAGGATCCTACGTAACAAGCATGTAGAAGTGATTACTTGCTACTGACTGTACTGCACTCGACTGGGTCGTCTGTCCATACTTCGTATTCTTCCTTTTTTGCTTGAGACTTTACCTGGCCGTCGTCGGAAATGGGCAACTTGGTGCGGTGAACGGATACCCCAACTCTTACCCACTATTGTGAACGACATGTGTGACCGCCTCTTGACAGGCAAATACGATGAAAACAGTTTCGTTTAGAGCAAGCACGTTGCTTTTTGAAGCAACAGATGAACAATGGAACAAACGAAAACAGAAAAAAGCGTCCAAGAGGGCGCAAAGGGAATCCGAAAAGTGTGAGTGTGGTCGACTCCATTCACAGTTCATTTCGCAGTCTTAGTCTTGGTACCACCGGAGCCATAATTTGCAACATTTGCCATAATTTGCAAAGATGAATCTGCTCATAGTCCACACCTCTTCTCGCTGACGCCTCTGTGATTCTGCCGCAACAGATCGTGAGAACCGTACGTGTGGCATTCAACTCATTGTCTCGTTAAATGTGTCACTTGATCTGAGCAACTTACAACTAACAGTTTTCATTCACACACAGTTCGTCTTATCCAGGAAGCCGACCGCGCGAACTAACGATTTGAAAGTGAACAACGTCGTCTCATCCAGGAAGCTGACCGTGCGAACCAACGCTTTCAACGTGAACAACGTCGAGCCAGCGTCTGGGAAGCCCTGGCTGGAGTCATGTGCGCTTGCGTTGGATTGATGGTGGTATTCTTTACTTAGCTTGCTTCATTCGGAATCCCATTGAGCGTTTTGGAGGTTAGTGTGGCCACTCGTGGAACTTATGCTGTGGTTGTTGACAACCAAGTAGCTGATGGCGGAGTCGGTAACAACAATCTGGATCAGGGAGGTCCTGTTGAAGGTAGAGACAATGTGGCTGACGGATCTCTTGGTGATGAAGATGGAATCGACGACAACAACGATGGGGCGGGTGGGGATGAGTAAGAAGATCCAATGACGATTCATTCGTAGAGATACAAGCGAGTCTAGCAAACTCATCCATGATGCCACGATTTTGGTTTTTCAAGGCTTCGAACTTAGCCATGGATTCGGAAGATAGAGCAATGGGAGACCCATATTCATTGAAGGTCTGTGGACGTGTGTAAGGAAGTGCGGTGTACCCTTCCTCGGGTTCCTCCTCGTCATCGTCGTCCTCAGGTACAATGAGAGATTGTAGGTTGTCAATTGCATTCGAGAGGCCGGCATCATCCGAGTCGGCAATGTCTCTGACTTTCGTGCACCACTCATATGCACCGCAAGGGTCTTGCAACAGGAAGTGACTTTCTGCCAACAGCAACCCAATTTGTGGATATTTGGGTAGGTATTTTCCCGCCAAAGAAGCCAACCTATGCACGCGCGATCTGGCAACTGCGGATTGAGCCCCCACAGTCAAGGGGAAAGACGATTGACCGATGAACATTGGAGGATTGTTCAGCAGTTTACTGGCTTCTTCGTAGTCGCTATCGTCCATCACATCCTTACTGAAAGGCTTCAATGGAAGCGATGAAAACACCGGCTGCAGGATCCATTGTTCGCCCATATGGAGGTGACTTGCTTATTTTCACTTTTGACCATTTTTTGAGACAGTGAAATCGACGGTACGAGTAACATAAAGCAACACATTATCGTCACATGTACAGTACTTCCCTAACGTAACAATTGCGTATCCGTAGCACACTACCCTTCTCAAGAGCTTGATGGGATGGGAGAACAGACCGAAGCTAGGGATTGGCTGTGCGCGCGACACGGCTCGGTAGCATCTCATAGATGCACCTGTGGGTACCACCTTATTAGCCCAACTGGTGGAGAACATACTACATTGGGATAATGGTTGATTCATGGTACTGCAGATTTTTAAGCATCTAGGTGACGTGTTTGTTGGCCACTAGATAGCTAGCACTACTGCTTCGATTTTTTTCATCAGAATTGATTTTGTTTGTAATCTCTAGGAGCGCAGGGGATAGAGATAGAAACCACGACTGTGTGTACTGCCAAGGAACGATTGTATTCATTCACACAGCAAACCGGGGAGAATTCACAGATGTAATGATTGACATTGCGCTTATGAGCTGCACATTTCATGGATGTCCAATGACTCGATGCATTTCTCAAGAACCAGCAATCGTATCTCACTACTGGCTAGGAGGTGTCAAGGTTGAATCGCGCTGATGAGAATTCTCACAGGAACGGAAGAGGTATGACAATTGCAATCTCCACCACAGTCAACAAATCGGGCATAACAAACCACATCCACTTGTTAGTTTCCTTCTCGATAGGGCGGCCGGAGACTAACACTGGTTACGGATCCAATAATACTCTGCTGTACTGCTTTGCCGTAGATGCTACCACAAGGTCACTTGTTGTCTCTAGAGTTGCCTAGCTAGTTCATACTACTACACCACCGCTTTTTTATCTGATAAACGGTGGGCTCGCTTGCGGCAAGGAGAACGTTAAAATTTCTCCTTGAACAGTAGATAGATGTACAACAATATCCCGCCCTAACCATCCATGATGGCAGTCCAATCTCACAACCACATCATTTACTGGTGGCAATGCGATCGTTCTTGCTTCTGGCGACGTAGATGGTACATACGATATACTTAAGGAGATAGTATATAGCTAGAGTGAAAGCAAGAACCGGTCTTCACTAAAACATGCGCAAGAGAGGAAAATGAAACTGTTTTTGTGTGCGCTAATAGTTATGCATTCTGCTGCAGGAGTACTTTGCACTTCTTCGCCTTGCGCTGCTTAGTAAAACATGTAGGTCAATATGCCCTTGTCTCTGGAGTTGTTGGTGAAGGCCAGAGTAGTCGGAGGATCTCGGAGGAGCTCATGCCTACTCGACGATCTGGCCGCGGAGCTCGCCGGCTGGGTTCGTGGCAGTGTGGATATTCAAATAGA
>JAVCKV010509718.1:0-11503 GCA_032274145.1 Herpochondria borealis | reverse complement strand
ATGAGAACCCTATGAGAACCCCATTTCATCAAGACGGATGCCCGCGTCTGACGATGGGAACCCTATGACGTCAAATACGGAGCAAGAAACATAACAAGCAAGAATCTGACACCCTAGAGTTCTTCTTCCTTTCCGAGCCACGTCCTCAAGTTGTCTTGTCGCGGAGTCAGGATCTGATTTAGTAAAATCTTCTTCCTTTCCGAGCCAGCCACGTCGTCGCGGAGTCAGGATCTGATATCCTTTGTAGACCTTACGGCCAAAATGAGACATTACTAAACAAGATTAAGTTCACCTACAAAGGCCACAACCACACAATTTGATGCACTCCAGTATGTTTTCCCCCACATCCCGAAGCCTCCGATCTACCATGTGTTCGGCTCTCCTCCTCTCCTTGAGGAGTGCCCCAACTGCCAGCGCTGACACCAGGGAGGTGGAGCCCCTTGTCCAGCACCAATTCAACCCGTTGGTCGATTTAGATGCTTTCGGCGACACCCTCAACAAGAGCCACGTAACCAGCGCCAACAGCAGCAAACTCGAGCCATACACCTTCGTGAAGGAGGATGTGGAGGCCTTCGTCCAGCACCAATTCGACGTTTTCTTTGTCGATTGCGATGCCTTCGTGAGCACCTTCCAGAGCAACTTCATCTACTGTGACGCCGCCCCGTGCGTGGCAGTTGCTCAAGGCATGCAAGGCCACAGAAGGTTCCAAGCAGAGCGTCCAGGCGCTCAATGTCTTGCCCGCGAGTTATCCTGACGTGTTCAACCTTGACTATTCGAACGTCGCAATCACGGGTCGTCAGACCGTGTTCCTCCCTCTTCCGGGCACGCCCATCTTCCCTCAGCCCATTCCGCTCTGCTTCAATTTTTCCATCCAGGAGGAGCTTAGGCGTGACCGCGACAGTCCATATGGCTTCCTCTCGAAGTCGTGGAGAGGCTTCTATTCCATGGACGTTGGCGCCGTGTGCTCCTGATCCCCTACGCGGCTAGAGCTGGCTGTTCTCAGTTCGTAACTAAGGACTTCTTCTTGCTCCTTCTCTTGGATAAGATAACCTAATGTCAATTCTTTCTAGTTTCTACCGAGATCCGTAGCATTAGCTGATGTGACCGTGACAAGGTCTTTGCGGTCACTAGCTAACAATCTGCATTGCAGTCTTGGAAGGGTGAGTTCTCCATGAAACACAGTCGGAGGAGTGGCAGGTGTCGCGTAGAGTGTGTCGCGCCATGTCAATCTGCATTGCAGTCTTGGAAGGGTGAGTTTCTCCATGAAACACAGTCGGAGGAATGACATGTCGCGTAGAGGTGTGTCGCCCCATGTCATGTCTCATTCTTCGCCCCTAACAATCAAAGGAGTCGTCAGTGTGCTTGGTGTTAAATGACTAATTTGGCCTCTTATGTCCCTTTCCTCTCTTTATATATAAGGTTGAACTTGTGTACACTCTAAACGGTGGATAGTGAGGAGTATGTGACAAATGCAACTATAAGTTACTTAGGGGATTCCTCAAGACCACAGCACTTCAGCTATGTAGACGAAAAGAAGGTTCCAACGGCGAGAGGGTACCTTCATCTGTGCAGGAAGCAACCTTGGGTATCCCGGTTCCGAACAGTTGATCGTACTCGCGCGCGTTTCACGTGGCTTGGGTAGGCTTCATACGAATTCGTTGAAGCAACACAAGATTTTTAATGCTGATACTGATTGCGAAGCGTACTAGTTTTCGTCGTCATAGCCTCAGCAAGAACGAGCAAGCAACCGATTTACAATGATGGTGCATTGTACCCGCAATTCATTCCCGCTGCCTTGTCTGCTTTTGCTGCTTCTTGTTTGCCGAAGATATGTCAACGCCTTTGCACCCACCCAGCGATCCGCTATCAAAACTGTTGCAGTCTCCAACGAGGCGATGGTCGCATCGGCTCCGTCTGGTCCGCTGGACCCCTTTGAGTTAGAGGTAGTCCAAGTCGAGCAACCACCGTTGAGGTCTCTCTTCCCATCAGAGATACAGAAGAAGAAGGGACCTACACTCGTGACTTGGCTCCGACGGCTAAAGACCAAAGAGGACGTGTTTTCCATCCACAAGTTGGCCAACGTCGGCTTTGTGGTCTCCTCTACGGCGATTCTGGGAGGAATGCTCGTGTCACCCAATGAACAAGGACAACTTCTCAGTCAAATCCCATCTTGGCTGGCGCCCTTTGATACAATGTTTCTCGCATCTACCACCGCCCAAGCGCTAGTAGCCATCCCCATGATTCAAAAGTTCAGAAACAAAGACCCAGAAGCTGCCGCCACCCAACTTGGAATGGGTTTGACATCCGCCCTTATAGCCACCTATGCCAGCTGGGAAGGCCCTTTCTGTCCTGGTGTCCTCGAAGACCATTGGAAGCCCATCTTCACCGTGCTTGTCCTTGTTATTGCCAGCTATGATCACAACGCTGCCTTTGGGGACTACGAGACTATTCAACAGCAAATGGACGACATTGGCGTAAACGTTCGGCTCCAAACGTTGCAGGAGAAACTTCGTCATCTGTTTTGCTTCCGAGCACCCTTTATCGCCGCCATGGTCTCCAATTTGGGATTCTTAGCTGTGGCTCTCCAAGCCGCAGATCGAGAAAGCCTCGTGCAGCTCATCCAGCATGGATACAACCTTCCACTCTGTTCGGGAGCGGATTTGCCTTTGATGTACTTTACCACAGTCTATGCGACGACGATCATTTCCTACCAGAGCTTGCTGGCGACACTGTCTCACAAAAAGCTCATGTCGGCCGATCTCGTCACGACCCATATCAGCGCAACCAATGCGGCCCTTTGTGTTGGCTTTACGCAGCTTCTTTTCGCCCATCAATTGTACGGATACGGAAGCTGAGTTGACTCATTCTCCGACAACCTGTCTCTCTTTGCTTCATGCATGGGCAGGCGCATTCCACACTCGTGTTCCTTGCTGCAAAGCACTGGCAAGCTGGATATCAATTAAGTCTTATAGAATCTTTGTAATCGAAAGGGAGGCGCTTTTAACATCGAACTCTTGTGAGAGTCACGGATTGTGAGTAGGAGGAATCCCCACTAGCAGCATCGTTGCGAACTTGCACGACATACCCCATGCGCATCAAATGGATCCCCAAGGACATACCGTCAACAGGGGTCTTTCCATTTCGGTAGTAGATCTTGACTATCAACTGCATGGGCAATTGCACTTGATGGCTGTTGACTGCGAGCTCGGGCCAGGCATGCAACAGATCCCATTCGTCTCCATCAACATCTAAAATCATAATATCCAGGCGGTTGTGGTGTAACAGTGGCTCTGTCGACCACGTAGAGGCATGATGTAGCCGTTTGCGAGACAACGGTAGGCCTTCACCACTTCCACCGAAAGTATGTATATCGCAGGGAGTCGCTTGTAGCAGCGTTGCTTCCATATCCCACGTGATTGGTTGGCCTGTGCTGTTTCTAATTGAATAAACCACACAACCCTGCGCCAATCGATTCAGCCCGCAAACAGTTGTCGTCAAAGCAGTTGCATTCTCTCCACCACACGATGCTCTGGGAAAGAATGGAAAGGTGCGTCGATGCTGCATCTTTAAATGAGAGCTATTTGCCTTTTTGTACTGCCGAGGGATGTTGTGCAAGAATTCATCAATACGAGGTGAAATATCTTCCAGAGGATCTTCTTTGGCAACAAATGGATTTTCCACACAGAGACGGGATGCATTTCGTTCTTCTTGCGCAAGAGTTTGTGGGCGCGCTTCTACCACGATTCGGTTAGCAGCTCCATCAACGGGAGAAATAGTCCCAGGCTTATTCTTCTTACTATCGTGGGAAGACGCAGAATTCAAGAACTGTTCTTGGCGACTGAACAGTGAAACGAGAGCAATCACTAGCAGCAATAAACAGAGACTGCCTCGTTGCTTCCACTTTCTCCATATCATTTGTAGTGGCCATCGCTGATTCTCCTTGTAAGATCGTCGTGGACTCATCAGCATGATGTCAGCTCTTGCCTTGTATCTTCCAGTGCATTTACTGTATTCAAGCTTCAACCAGATCGGGGTCTAGCAGTCAAGTTGAAGAGGCAGGCGCAATGATTCTTCAGAGCCTCTGGGCGACACTTCGAGAGGTGTGTGTGGAGAATGGCGATAGGCTTTGGGCGCTAATGCTTTTACTGGGTACAGTACCGGTGAAATTACAGTGCACCTGTTCACTGTGTACTGTATGTTGAATGCATGATGTGCTCTCTTGTTGACCTAGCTAGAGAGCACATCAACATTCACATAGTCATGCCCCTGACTGTTATTTTGCTGTCGTAGATACAATGCTGCATCGCTTACCTTGTGCCTGGATTTGAGCTTGCACTCTCTCCTAGAGAGTAGGCTGCTAGACGGAAATTACACCTCTAGAGAGAGATTCCCCGTGTCGATTCCATGATAGGAATCAAGTAAGTTAGTTGACATTTTTCGACGTGTTGGACAGCACTATACATATAAACATTGACTTCCCAACATCAGCGTTCACAAGGTTCGCCTTGAGCTATGATGCTGGTACTTTAGCTACCACTTGGTGGGTACGAGATCACGAAATGGAGTCGGCTCGGATCCATGTACTTACGATCCGAAGACTTGATTTTCGAACTTTAGTGGAGATGCCGATAACGAAGCCCAGACGGGGACGAAGTACAGTATTGAAACGAGACTTTTGAAGTCTCGATCGAGAAGATCGAGAACCCTCTACCCGCCAAGCTGCACAATGCTTGAGCGTTAGTAGCGTTGTGTCTAGTTATACTACGTGTAGGCAAGGTGACAACATGGTGAGCTAGGAAAAGTGAGCAAAGTCGTTGTTGGTGTTGGCAGGAGTATCTATCCTTCCAAAGATCAACACAAAGATAACACCACTCGTAGAATATAGCTGGCGATAAAATTAGGAGTATGAAATCGGGTTTGACTGCTCTCTTCGCTTCAATACACAAGCGAGCGAGGTCGCTCGGATCATCTAGTAGACTAGATCGCGCACAGGTGCCGTTTGAGGCAAAACTTTCGGTGAGAACGGCATCGCGGATCACCGAGCGCGTTGAGTGGTGACAAGGACAAACAGAGCGAGCAAAACGCATATGACTACAGTACTATGACTCCAACTCGATGTTTTAGCTGGCTAACGCAAGACATTGAGGAATTCCTCAAGGCAAGACATAACCACCTATCCATGCGCCGCCACCACCAGGAGGTATTCAGACTGCATGCGGGACTGAGTCATTTTCGAAATTATTGGGAAGAACGGACATGGCTGCTATTGTTTCTACCAGTGTCTACACAGAACAATGGCAAGACTGAAACACGCCACAAGCGCCCAACGTGATGTTCTTCCACTTTCCACATCATTGGCCACAACTTAGTGGCTACCAATATTAGATCACAAAACATCGCTCACACCATCTAACAATCAACGTACAATGAAGTTCTTGCTACTCACCATCCTGGTTTCCACCTCCAATGCATTTTCTACAATGGCCCCAAGAGTGAGTAATCTCGTGATATCACGGAAAGCGGTTGGCCACTATGTAGAGCTGCTGACGAGACTTCGTTGGAGTGCGGAGCGGGGCGCTCAGGAAGACTTGAATCAACCGGATCTTACACATACATGTAATTGTCCTCCTTCTATAGATTTCTCTCAACCCCACATCACGGCGGCGGAGCGACACAGCGCGACACAGCTCGGCTCCCTTTGGTGAAGCGCCCACAACGCTTGAATCCACCTCGGACGTCGTAACTGCTGATATGTTGGAAGATGACCGTTTTGGAGAGACTATGCTGGTGCAACATGAATGGCAAACCTGGACCAAGACGCTCAATGCTGGCATTGTTGGTGTTGCCACTCTAGCGGTTTTAGCCAAACTGACTCTTGTGGGCGGTGGTGCTCATCATGGAACCCACGATGTCGCTCATCTCGCTGCTAGTGCAAAGTCCATGGCATCCGACGTTTGGTCATCTTACGAACACGTTTTGGCCGAGTCTCCCATTCGAACCAAAGCTGTTACATCTGCAACTGTCTATACGATTGGTGATGTTATTGCGCAACGGACCGAAGGAGCGGAAGAGTTGGACTCATGGCGTGTTGGGCGATCACTACTGGCTGGTCTGATTGGTCATGGCCCAATGTCGCACTTTTACTACAATCTCAGTGAAGGCTTCTTCAATGACGTGCTGCATTTGACAGCATGGTGGTCATTTGTTCCCAAAATTGTCGTCGATCAAGCCATGTTTGCGCCCATTTGGAACAATTCCTACATCCTTTTGCTCGGTCTCATGAAGATGGATTCACTAGAAAGCATCGTCGAGGATATGAAAGAAAAAACAGTTCCACTTATTGTGGAGGGACTCAAGTTGTGGCCACTTGTGCACTGTGTCACGTATGGACTCATTCCTGTCGAGAACCGACTCCTCTGGGTTGATCTCGTGGAGATTCTTTGGGTTACCATCTTGGCCTCCAAGGCGGCGGAACAAAGTAAGCCCGCAGCTCTCGCGCCAGAAGGCACCCGCTAGTGTGGCGCCTCGAACCATCTCTCAACCCATCCTGCACAGCACCTTGTAGCACTAACTGAATAGAAACCGGCCACTGTACCATCTTATAACTCACTGTAGCCTGCTGCACAAGTAACAGCATAAAATTGAATCCATGTAGACAGCATGCTTCTTAGAAGCATGCAGATGAGTTAAGATACCAGGTACTAGCAGGATATGTTCTGAGTACTCCAGTACATCGTAGCAAGTTTGTCGGCACGACATGACATCCTTGCTGAGACTGCTTCCCGACAAACTATTTCATGTTTCCTGACACTATGCTGGACAATAATCGTGTCATATACGCCGAACCTACGACACTCGAATAATTGTTCTTGAACGTTTGTATCCATTTTAGCCTTTGTATGGATATGAATTGTGGGCTTATCTACAAGGCTGGCAGTTCACCTCTTCCTATTATTTAATACAAGAGATCCGAAAGACAAAGTCTCGGACACAGACTCACTAAATCGATATGGAAAAGTGACATTACGAACTCTGGGTAGAGTCCCGAGTGCGTAGTCGGTCAAACTGAGGGCTAAGGAGGAGTCAACGATCAAAGCGTCCCCCTCCGCTCGCTGCAAGCTTCCAACGATGCAGTTGAAGGTTATTGCATCCTGTTTCGCACTGTGGTCAGTGTCTGTTACGTACTCTAACATCAGCTATGGTTTGATGGAAGAAACCACCCGTTCTCCAAATCCTAATGACGAATTAGGAACCATCAGCAAAGCTGCTCCTCGTTCTGACTTCCCTCGGTTGGGGCCAAACATATCGCCTCTCGATCTTACTGTTCCAACGCTCAGCCCCCTGCGTCAAGTCGACAGAGAGAAGTACACAATACGAATCAATACTTGGCGTCGCCCAGGACTCCTGCTCCAAAATGTGGCTTACTTGTCGACCTGTGAAGGCGTTGCAGAGATTCAGGTTGTATGGTGTGATAAAGAGAATGATCCTCCTGTCGAGCTGGCGACTAACTTCACCAATGTCAAGGTGGATAGGCGCGAAGTTAATTCGTTGAACGAACGGTTCAATCTGACAGGCATTGGCTCTCCTACTCTGGGTATTATTCACGTTGACGATGATGATCTCTTCTCCTGTATGGCCTTGGACAACAGTAAGTAATGTTTGTACCATCAAGGGCTGTTCTTCTGAATATTTTCTTACGGAAACCTTCCCTCCTGGACTGCAGTCTTCTTTAAATGGACGTACAATCCGGAACGGCTGGTTGGCCTGTATCCTCGATTTCATAGTGAGGACACACATACGGTGAGTTCACTTCCATGCTATATTTATTCTCATTAGACATTGTCCAAATGCTTGCTTGCTTTCTGACCCCTGATTGCTCTAATCAGTACTACGGCTGGTCCAGAACTTCTCGCGAATACCTCAAGAACGTCCCCAAAGGTCGCTACACCATGGTCCTACCCACCATTGGCGGGGTTGTTCATCGTGATTACCTCGATTGGTACACGCAGTACTTCCCACGTTCCTTCTATACAGATATTGCAAAAGACTTTAATTGCGAAGACATTGCACTGAACTTTTTCGTCAGTGCACTCACACAGGGACAACCGCCGTTGTTGGGAGACTTTTGGGCTCAACGGGCAACCGTGCACAACTCGGATTACCAGACCTACAGCTCCATCAGTGCTGAGCACAAACACTGGAACGTGCGTTCCAATTGCACGGATCGAGCATTAAGAGATTTAGGCTTGACTTTGGTGCCATATGGGGCCTTCTGGACCAGTATGGTGCCGAAAGATCGAGAGAAGAGGTTCAAGCAGCTGACGCGCAAGAATCGCGAACTGTCCGAGGGGGATCTCTTTCCCCTCAATTTTGAAGTTGGAGCTACGAGCAATGTTCCTACGAACAGCTCAATACTCGTGCCGAGGCATTCACGAATGATCAAGGTTGTTGACCAGTGGAAAGCATCGCCTGAACTATTGGAGTCTGATTGCAGTCGCCGGGGAAAGAAAAGCCAGCGACCTGCATTGTTCCAGAAGGTTTACTGAAATCAGAGTAGACACAGCGACACCTGAGTTTCAACACACAGTGCGATTCCAACGGTGTCTCTATAGAACTCAATCGGTATACTTCGAGACGACGAGAGCGTAGTAAAACTGAAAATATGGCGAGATCTATAAGCCATATGCTATCCCGCTGGACTAGGCACTAGTCAACCGCAAAGACTCGAGGACTGGTTCCCAGCATGATGAGCACTGGCTGGCTGGGTGTTTTACAGTCCTGTGTCTCTCTTCGTAGACTCCTGCTGTACTGCCACGATACTACTACTGCACTCTCGGGCTACGCAAAAACTAGACTAGATTTCTATGAGAGAATCGAACACCATAACCATGGCGACGACTCAGATCCTCTTGTTCCTCATCTCTTTGTACTTTACTTTAGGATTGTTTCCTTGCAGCAAAAGTGCTGCGTCACCAGCCAGCGAATCAGTGGCGGCTTCTCTCTCCGCCCTTATCCTTCCGCCCGACGAATATTCGGTCGACCAGAGAGGTTACGGCCTTCTTGCCCAGTCTATGCTAGCAGAAGGAGGTCTACAGGTTGCATAATGTCCCATGGTCCGATCGTGAGCTCATTCACTATGGACATATATCCTAAGGCCCCTTGTGTCCACAGTTAGTTTACACCGATCATTACTCTCTGCTACCTTGCCTGGTAAAACTGCTCAGTCCGAGGTAGAGACCGATACCAACCCCCTTGAACGATAGCTTCACGTACTGCATTCGTGAGTGGAAAAGTCCTTATAGAGAGACTGTTGCCGCGTAGCCAAATTAAGTGTGAGGGATTGACGAACACCAGGTCCTATTCTGATGTTCGCTGACAGGTGCACCTCGCTAGTACCATATAAATATATCTATGCAAATCTACGAAGTGGGGGGAGAACAGTGGAGAGTTACACTTCTTCTCCGCAACTAGACTAAACAACCTCAGCAGACTTATGGGTCTATTTGCAGGCGTCGAGGAGGCGTTCTTAGGACAGGTGGCAGTCGTGCTGCTGATGATACCTGTGCCACCGATACTTGCGGTGCCGGTGGTGTTCCTAGTGGTGCTGGCAGAGGCGAATGAGATAATTGTGCTTGTTCTGCAACCGGAGCCGGAGCTGGAGCTGGTGCTGACACTGGCGGTTCGGTCGGTGCTTGCGCTTCAGCGGGTGCTTGTGCTTCAGCGGGTGCTGGTGCAGGTACTGGTGGCGGTGACTTTGCAACCTTCGCCGCTGCTACTCGAGTACTTTCCATGTGCTTAGCCTGTTGTTGCTGTTCTTGCTTCGTTAGAATACCCCAAATGTTATGCTCCGTCAAGAACTTGCCTACAAACTCCAGACTCGAATTTGTCAATGCGATTCGTTCCGATTCCTTTTCCAATAGTGCTATTTGCGTGGTCAGCAGCGCATGGTCCATTCGCATCGCGCGCAATCGTACGTCTTCATCATCCCCATCCGGAGCAATCAAGGCCAAGGCTCGCGCGGACGGTCGTACTCCATCTTCGTTCTGTCCAATACTCGAGCCCACGTACGGAATGGCCTTCATGTCGGCTGCATCTAGAAAGAATTCCCACGGCAACACTTGCTTCATCAAGTGTTCCGACATGGCAACATCATCGAGATTCTTTTCTAGACGATCATGAATGACGCGTTGCAGTTTGTTGGCATACTCCACTTCAGATGCATAGGTTTCCTCTAGAGCTTCTCTGGACTCTTCAAAGAACTCGAGCTGGCGTGCAAGTTCTTGTCCTGCCTTTTGCTCTGCCATTTTAGTGTCTTCAATCTGTTTCTCTAGTACAGCCATTCTGGCAGCTCTCCGCCCCCGTGGACGAAGATGAGGATTCTCTGCTAGAAACTCGCTCCATTGCGCTTCGAACTTTTGCATAAAGACAATTTCTTCCTCTGAGACTTCGAACCCCAGATCTTTGGGGTGGACTACGTAGTCCTCAGCGTTACTGTCACCATTTTCATCAACGGTCTCCATTTCTAGAACTACTGGGCGCATGAATGCTTGATCAGGGAATGTAAGCAAATGTGTTCCCGCTGAAGAGGTGGTGTGTGCTCGCTCAAGGGTGGAACACTTGGTGTGACGAATGCTTCAAGCTGGAAGATAAGCCCACCAAAGGTTGGAGGGAAAGATAGCTGGAAGGTGGGGCCTCTCCGACCACAAATCTTCATACTTTCATGTGATGCCTAAGTAAATTGGAGGCGGCGATTTTACTATGAACGTTATGCTGCGTTTTCGACTCCTTTTAAACATAAGTCGTATATAAACATATAACGTATATATACATTCGGCATCGTATACATAAATACGAGGTTGTCCCCGCCAAAACTATGTTCACATTTTGCTATTTTGCACTGATTGTGTCAAGTGATATTATTACCTTCGTCGTTGATACTATCTCCCATTTCCGAACAGAAAGCACCCTTTTGTAGGCTTCCATCTATGCTGCGAGAGCCGCCTCTTCTTCCGTATATGACGATGCAAGCTAGCGCTCAAGGGCGCACCGCTCGAGTTGTCCGCAGTCTAGCTTAGAGACTGTGCATTTGGGAGACACCTGGTGTGAGGTATTATATATATATTGTGCAACTGCAATCTCTCAGCCTCCTGCTATCAGTGGCTACTGACTCTTGATGTGGCATATATGGGACGCAATAAATCGCAACAAAAGCCAGGGAGCGACTCTTGACCTCTGTATGAACGGTCAGTAATACTGCTCATACTGTAGCAACCAGGAGCGACTGCTTATTACTCTTGTAAGTTCTCCTCGAAAGGCATCAGTCTCACTTCCGAACCAGGTGAAGTTGCTCTGGGGGGAAGTTAACAGTAAGATTGTTACTGGGTTTCGCTCTCTCCGATGAAGCATGTTATATCTATTGTTAAAAGCCTCAATCTAGAGAGAGAGTGCGTGCACTAACCAGCTTAGCAATGCAAGTCTGTCAACTATCACGTAGACTAGCACT